>JAAGKR010000404.1:141594-210162 GCA_011419295.1 Clarias macrocephalus
CACAAAGCAGAGCTACGATATGCACTATACATGTCTTCATACCCACATGACATTTTTTCAGTATCATGGGCAATATATGGAGGAGGAACAATTACCTTCAATAGGGGGAATGGCCACATGGGTACCAAGATGGCAGCAGGTTTGACATCCATGAAAGTGGAAATTTGTATTATTGGCTAACTATTGAAAATAGTGTTGATCATAGTGTTGAATTTGTGTCATGATTTACAAACGTGGCATGAAATTCTGGGTCAATGTAACTATGAAGATGTACAAAAGTTACAAAATGTAGTTAGGAATATAAAAGGAAACAGACAGACAAACAGGGCTTGATTTGAGGGGGGATGCAGGGGGCTGGGATCCCTACTGTTGAAAAAAAAAAGACAAAAACCGCCCCTCTGTAAAACCCCAATCCCCCTTACCATCCCATTTAGATTAATAATGCTGGTGGTGGGTAGAATAGCCAAAAGATTTACTCAAGTGAGAGTAGTTGTTCTTCAAAATCAAAATTCAACTAAAAGTAAAAAGTAGTCATCCAAAATATTACTCAAGTAGGAGTAAAAAAAAGTATTCGGTGAAAAGACTACTCAAGTACTGAGTAACTGTTTCAATTTCAATTGATTTTTAAAAAATAATTTAAAGAAATTATGTAAGCAGCCAGACAAAATTATAAAATAATGCACAGTTTCTGACATTTCCAAAAAATTCTCCTTCTCCTGAGATGGGAACAGGGGTGGTTGACCCAGGCAGCACTGCAAGGGGGACAACCCGGTAGAAGATGAGACTAGGGAGTTGTGGGCATATTCAACCCAGGGCAGGAATCTGCTCCACGAGGTGACATCTCTGGAGGTCATGAATCTCAGGGTGACCTCAAGGGCCTGGTTCTTCCTCTCCGTCTGCCCATTAGATTGTGGGTGAAATCCTGATGACAGACTAGGGGTGGCTCCGATGAGCTTACAGAATGCTTTCCTAAACTGAGAGGCGAACTGTGGGCCACAATCAGGGACAATGTCCTTGGGGAGACCATGGAGCTTGAAAACATGGAGAATCAGAAGTTCCGCTGTCTCCTTTAATGATGGAGGTTTTGGTAGGGGGCTGCCTTGGAGAGGCAATTTTGGTGGGGGGTTGCCTTGGAGAACCGGTCAACTACAGTCATGATACAGGTGTGGCCATCAGAGGTGGGTTATCCTGTAATAAAATCCAGTGAAATGTTGGACCATGGACGGGATGGAATCGGTAAGGGTCTGACGAGGCCTGAAGGGGCGGTGTTGGCGTGCATGCACCTTATACAGATGTCGCATGCTGCCACAAATCTAGACACATTCTCCTTCAATGTTGGCCACCAAAAACGTTGTTGGACTTAAGACAGGGTGCAAGCAGAACCAGGATGGCAGGAGAGCTTGGAGCTGTGCCCCAATTGCAGAACCTGGGATTGTAGGGTAAGGGGTACAAAGAGGTGATTTGTGAGTACATTACTTAGCCCTGGTTTGTGGCACAGGGCCTGCTTGACTTTGGTTTCTATGTCTAATTCGGCAGCTGCGAGCAAGCAGGGAGACAGGAGGATAGTGTCACAAGTAGTGGAGTTTTAGGTGGGCGAGATCTGTATGAAGAGGGCGTCTGGTTTGGAGTTCTTAGACCCAGGATGATAGAAGAGGGTGAAGTTAAACCTGGCGAAGAACAACGACCACCACGCCTGGCAGGAGTTGAGCCTCTCGGCGCCTCGTAGGTACTCAAGGTTCTTGTGGTCAGTCCAAACCAGGAACAGAACCTCCGACCCCTCATCCTGACTCCTCCAACAAATGTCTCCATTTCTCCGGGCCAGGAGCCCTAGGAGCTCTCGGTCACCAATGCCATAGTTTTCTTCAGCTTAAGGGTAAGCGGTGTGAAAAGAAGGAGCAGGGATGCAGCTTATTGTCATGAGCAGACCTCTGGGTGAGTACACCTCCTACCCTTGTGCTGGAGGCATCAACTTCAATGACAAATTGACATTATGGATCCGGCATGATGAGGATAGGAGCGGACGTGAAGGGAGAGGTCAGGGCTGTTAAGAGAGCGGCGGTAAAAGTTCGCAAATCCCAGAGAAAACCTGAGAAACGTAGTTGACATAGTGTGGAACTCACATTTTTCGGCTTTGAAGTTGTTCTCCAAGAGTTTTTGCAGCACCTGACACACGTGACATTGATGTTCTTCCAGATCCTGGGAAAATATCAAGATATCATCCAGATAGACGAAAACAAACGAGCTTAGAAAATCCCTGAGGATGTCGTTGATTAGGGCCTGGAAGAGTGCTGGAACATTAGTCAGACCAAACGGAACCACTAGGTACTCATAGTGACCCGTTGGGGTGTTAAAGGCAGTCTTCCATTTGTCACCCTCACGAATACGGATGAGGTGGTATGCATTGCGTAGGTCCAGTTTGGTGAAAAGCCTGGCTTCTTGGAAGAGTTTGAATGCAGTGGTCATCAGTGGAAGAGGGTATCGGTTCTTAATTGTCATTTCATTTAAGCCCCTATAATCAATGCAGGGGCGGATGGGACCTGTCTTTTTTGCCCACAAAGAAGAATCCAGCCCACGTGGGGGAGGAGGAAGGACGAATAATCCCTGCCGCGAGGGTCTCTGTGATATAGTGGTCCATGGCTTTGCGTTCTTTGGGTGACAAGGAATAAAGGTGCCCTTTCGGAGGAGTGGTGCCCGGGAGCAGGTCTATGGCGCAATCATAAGGTCGGTGGAGTGGAAGAGAAACGGCACAGGATTTGCGAAACACCATCTTGAGGTCGTGATAGTCAGTGGGCACATGTGTGAGATCCGGCGGTTGCTCCGAGGCGACGGGATTGAGGCGTGGTGTGGTGGCGGCTTACAAGCAGGTCATGGAGCATGAGGAGCTCCAGGTGGTGATGGTGTTCCTGGACCAATCGACGTGAGGGTTATGGCGGATCAACCACGGCAGGCCCATGATGAACAGGGGAATCTGCTCGGAGTGATTCCCCGAGACCCACAGACCTAGAATGGGTGTTCTGTGAGTGATAACAGGAGGTGGCTCGAATCAATGGCTTGGACCTTGAGGTGGGTATCCAAGGGCAGGAAGGGGATTCCCAGGGTCTTGGCTGAGGCTGCGTTGATTAGATTACTGTCAGAGCATGAGTCGATTAATGCCTGCACCAAGTGGGACTGCTGCTCATGGATAAGAAAGACAGGGAGTAGCCGACACTGGTCTGGGGATCCTCTTGAAGTCGCGCCCTCTAGCGCTCCAAGTTGAACTAGAGGTTCCTCCTCTTTCCTGGACAGAACTTGAGTTTGTGATCAGATCTTCTGCAGTAGAAACAGGCCCCCTCCACTCTGCGTCATCGTCGTTTCCCAGGGGACATGTGGGTCCTGCTCAATTGCATGGGCTCCCCCGTTTCGTAGGCTCATGGTCTTGGGGTGACTTTAAGTGGTGGTGTTTCTGACAGACCCTCAAAAAACATGTCGCTCAGTGCTCGTTTGTTCCATCCACTTTTGAGAGCCAGTGTTCGGAACTCAATGGGGTAGTCGTAGGCAGAGCGGAAACCTTGGCGGAGATTCAATAGCTTGAGTCCTGCTTCTCTGCCATGACATGAGCGATCAAATTCAATTCAATTCAATTCAATTTTATTTCTATAGCGCTTTTAACAATGGTGATTGTCTCAAAGCAGCTTCACAGAAATTAAAAGAAAATGAAAAGAAGACTTATGGAAATGTATATATGTGTAAGAAAAATGTGTCTAGATAATGAGATTGTCCCTGATGAGCAAGCCAAGGGTGACGGCGACAGTGGCAAGGAAAAACTCCCTGAGATGGCAATAGGAAGAAACCTTGAGAGGAACCAGACTCAACAGGGAACCCATCCTCATCTGGGTGATAACAGATAACAGAAATTGTATAACATCATGTGTGTTATGCAGATGAAAGTTCGATATAACAGAAGTTATTTAAATTAACACAAAGTCCAGTTCAGTTCAGGGATGAGTCAGCTGGTGCAGAGCGCAGATGGGGGTCTGGATCACTGGGAGCTCAGGAGCAGCATGTGTAGCTCCAAACCAACATGAAGAGGAATCCAGCTGGAGGAGGTCCTTCTCTGGATGCCTCAGGATCCTCGCAGGGTTGGCCTCATAAGAGGTTTTCCTTCATGTGAATGAAAATATTCCGATATAAACCTATTATAATCCTAAAGGTCGTGGTAAAGCTCAATAAAAAAATATCATCGTGTCCTTGGTTTCATGTCACTACCGGTTTTTGTATAATGATCAAAAAAGACAGAAAATTCCTGTGTGAAAAGATTCATATTATTCAGATACACTACAAAAGTTTGAGTCAAAAGGCAGTCTCAAAGAGACATATGAGGCATAAACTCCAAATAGGCCATCACTCCTGCGATGAGCTCGTATGATCTGTGTCGAGTGAACGCTTCATTTGCGTCCTCATGAGTTCAAGATCACACCCGTCCGTCTTTCCCGAGAGAACGCCGGCATCGCAGGGAGATGCTTTGTATAACATCATCGATTTATAATTCCATCTGAAGGCCCCCAGAGGCTAAAGGAGCGATTGATCTGAGGACACAGATGAACCGGCATGTGGTCAGTGCGCAAATTAATTCATTTTCTACATCTGCTATTCTATTATTATTGCTTTTGATAACCATTTTGTCTGGGGTAATGTATCTAACCATTTGGCAGCCGCAGCGGCGGTCAATAGCAGGAAGTGTAGACTTACAGCGGCCTGGTGGACTAAAGCTCTTTCAGAGACTTAATTACTCATCACACTTTAGACTGTGTGCGGTTCACAGATTCACAGTGGTATCTATGTCATCTGTGATGTTTAATGTACATGAGAATTATTGCACAAATCATTCTGTATTTGAAAAAAAAATAGCTAATAAAAATGAGCACTACTGTAGTTGTTCTAATATAAAAAAGGCTAGAAACACTGAGAAGTGTGTAAAAAATAAGAACGAACTATGACAAAGAAAAGCAGTGTTAAAAAAAAGCATAGTTCAATTATTTATTTAAAATAAGGAAAAATACTTTGAGTAATATAGAACAGTTGAATAATTCAAGTAATTATAATAATTGAAAGAAAAACAGACAAGCACAATTAATTAATTATTTTAAAAAATAACAAGCGGGGTTGAAAGAGATTTTAAGTTGCCAAATGGCAAGGAAAATAAACCACAGAGGTGTTGGACTGTCCTGTAAATCTTGTAAGTTTCTATTCATGTATCTACTTATTGTGCTTTAGAATAGCCTCGGCTAAATAACTGTTTGGTGGTGTTGAATCCCAAATACTTTGCAATGGAAAGCTAGTGTGCTCCTATACTGTATGTAGGGTGTAGAATCAGTTGGGATTCAGCTTTGTTGCAGAAGCTAGTTAGCTTTGTCGATTGTGTTCAGAGGCAATTCAGAAAGACTTTGAAGCAGTTAGTAAGAAGACAAAGTGTTGTTTAAGATGGGATTTAAAATGGCATAGCAGATGTGTTTTTTCTTGTCGAAAGTGCTTCCGTTACCGGTTTTGGCCGGCCAGTGCTCTCTCCTCTTTCTATTATTGTGGACTACCACTGAATCTTTTAGTGGCATGCAGAACTGGACCATACCAGCCTTCTTTCACCCACGATAACAAGTGGTTAATGTACACAACCTTGCCGCAACATAACATATGCTCTGTTGTACTCAGAAAAACGAATTATGGTTTTCAAAAGTGAAATTCTCATCCCAATTTAATAAACAAACATATGTTAATTTGACATTGCTGTCCTCCTTTATATACTGTAATATCATACACCTTCCGATGTAGCATAACCTTGTGTGCTTAATGATTGAAAATTTCGTTTGTTCGCTTTCCAAAGCAGCAGAACTGGTTCTAAGAACTGGGTAAGCAACTGTGTTTTGTGTATTTAGCAAAACTAATCAGGTAATCTGGTATAAAGCACTCTATATGAGGACGTTTTAAAGGTATGGTGATTTGTAGAACATAATCCAGACACATACACACTCACACCGACCACCTTCACCTTTAAACTGCATGTGGTCGCCCCCTGCTGGTCGTCGCGAAGTGTTTTGACACATCTCATGACTAATATAGCGCTGTAGCAAGGCTCCATGCGTCCTCACCCCTGCTTTCTTAGAGCTGAATTAATTGGTTGCCTATCTCTCTCTCTCTCTCTCTCTCACACACATACACACACACATGACACACACACACACACACACATGCGCGCGCACACACATGCGTGCACACACACACACACACACACTAAAAAGTGTCCTCTTCACGAAGCCAGTGACTTTAAATAGATTAATTAAACCACAGGGAGTTTTAGTTAAGCAGAGGAAGCGCCGTGAAAGGGGCTGCTGTGGACATTTTTGGGGGAAGAGTCGGAGCTTTTCTCTGATGGTTCCTTTATGTAAAACACAATTTCGCGGATGGCTGGATGGAGAAATGCCATCTAAGGAAGATTTGTGTGTAGGTCTAATGCAAGATGATTTTTTAAAAATCCTCCATTTTACATGAATATGTGCTTCATCCCATTGTGATGCAGCCCACATGACTCGTAGACGTAGCACAGTTAAGCACATTAGAGCAAACACTTCACGTTGCGTGTAGCTGTCCTCCTGATGTAATCGCTCGAGCCTGACGTCCATGACAAACCCAGAGACTGAGAGAAATCCCACAGCGGAAAAGCAGGAAATGTTCTGATATCGGTTTGTTAACTCATAGCAGGACAAGCATTCAGATATCAGACGCTGGTTCATCTGGAGGAAAGTGTCCCCAGGTTGGACAGGTTTTGTGTTGCGTAAAAAAACCTTGTCATGACCGGGAGGGGAAATAACGCAAGAGAAATACGGGCAGATGTCTCATTTCCTGACTGGACTCATGTTTGTGTGATTCTCAAATGTTAGCGCTATATATATTTGAGATTACAAAGAGAGACAGAGAGATAAGGAAAGTATTTTTTTTAATTATTATTATTTTTTTATAGAAAACATAATTCCTCAGCAATTTGTCAGTCTATCCACACAGTCATATTAAATTGCTAACTATCTGGCATGCTAATTTTGAGTAGCCAGATTTTTTTTCCCCACAGAACATTTAGCACTAAGGAAAACTAGATCATCAAACGTTCCCCATTGTTTGAGGTGTTTGTTCTACTATTTATGCTACGTTGATGATAGCATGTGCTAAGGTGCAAATCACATCAGGCTCATCTTTTCTGGCCCTGTACTGTCTGTATGGCACCTGGGTAAGACGTTAGAAATCATCTTAGATTTTAGCCTCCAGCTAATTTGCTACCAAGCCAAGTAACTGTTCTCTAACTAGCTAGTAGGCTAATTACTATTATTTACTAGCAAAATAAAGCAGCAAAATTACAGCAGTAAATCATAAACAAATTAAGTAGCTCTACACACAGCATGAAACAATTCTCTCTGCTTAAATTGACCAAATATGAGATGATAATTTTAAACCATAACCATTGTCTTGCTCTTGTTTACATTTTAAAAACAGTTTCTGTGGCTTTTTAATGCTGTTTAGTGTAGCTATAATGGAACACCTTGTGTTTCCCCCACAGAAAATGGATGTAAGATTTTTTTTTATTTTTGTACTGGTCATAGCTCAAAAAAGGTCAGATTTTCTCCCTAATGTAAAAAGATATCGTATAAGAAGATCCCCCATCCCATAGTTTGTTCCTAAGTTCTTCAAAGTTGCATCTCCCGAACTTCTTAAAATGAATCAAAATTTACTTCATTTACTTATTCTTTTTTGTTTTATTGTCCTTATTTAAATAGTAAATTTTAAATAAATTAAGCAATCATTAAAAAATTATCTTACACATAAATGATTAGCATGACCCTGATGACCTCATGCCATAAACAACCATATTTAACCATATTCTTTGCTAATTCTCGACTATAAAAACTCAACCTTGTTCCTTTTTTAAAAAGCCGAATGCGACCAGTCACATTTTTAGAATAGTTTCCTTAGATTTAATGTTGAAAAAGTAATAAAAATAAATTCAAATGTACTACGCAGCACCACAGACATTGAATCACCCTAATAACTGCTTCTAAAATGGTGAAGGAGATTCCCTCAAGAGGAAATTATAAGGTCAACAAACCAATACTGACTAGTATCTGGGAAAGAGGTTTGAGATTTATGCACCTATGGGACTGTTTATATGTAATATAAAAGCATTTCCCGCAGACTGCTGACTTAGACAAATTTCTTGCTATCTTAAAGACACGCAACGGGTTGTAGCTAATCGTTATGTCCTTGCTGATCTAGGGGACTTTTGCACAGTGATTCATTCTAATAACTATCTCCAAAGTATAAGAGCTTCCAAGAGACTTCTCATGTTCTCGGTAGCTCTCATCTGCCTGCTCAGCACTGTCAGGAGAATGAGAAGAGGGGGGGGGGGGGGTGAGGTGGTGGTAAAGTCCAGATCCTGCTACAGGTTCTGAAACTAATGAGGGGCCTATTACTCGGCGCTGTCTGACAACTTGTGCATCTCCAACCCACCGCCTTCTTGCCTTAGATTGAAACTGGACCACAGCATGCAAAGAAAATAGCTCAGCATCATCAATAGGTCTCGGGCAGTTCGGCAGCATGCAATCAGGGTTTAAAGCGTTCGAATTACAGTACAGGCAGTCCAGTGCGTGAAAATAAGCTCCCATAATGCACCTCCCAGCTGTGAACACTCAAGGCGAGGGAGTCAAGCTGCTGGCAGGAGAACAAGGCAGCCGTGGTCGTGCCATTAGTTATTAGGCCTGGCACTTTGTTTCCTTTGCGGGAGGCAGGAAAGCTGCTGGGTTCTGTGGCCAGCATCATTACCACTCTTCCCTCTCGGGGACGTTTCATGATGGAAACACTCTGTGAATACAATGAAGCGGTTTGTAAAAGAGTTTTATACAGTATAAACCTGTGTGTCTAGTGGCTGTTATTTAGGTTGTTTATATAGAACTACTGCTGTGCCATGAAATAGTAAACAAGTTGTAGCTGGAGAAATCCACAAGACCAGTGAGACTAGCCATACTAGAAGCACTTCTTTACGCATTTTTACATTGTGTATTAAACAGGCATGCCAGAAGTGGACTTGCGGAGTGGCTAAATATTTTACTGTATAATTATATTTTAGATTTGTGATATTTTTTCATATTTATATTTTACAGTGTGATGAAGCAGAGTTACACTGATTATTTTCCAGTGATAGGTCATCCTTCGTTCCTGTTATATCACTACGGTATAAACAAATCTATTTTATTTATTGCAGAGTTCCATACCTTTTTGTCAGCTTTAGATTGTGATTGGTTGCATTTAATGTTATGGAACATCCATAAAACAACCTAGTTCCAGTTTACAATAACACGCAGATATAACAAGCTGCTACCTTATGAACGTTCAACTTTTCTCAGAATTGAATAAATGAAAACGCTACAGTAATTTTATCGCAAATACTGTAGATTTCTTCAATAAATGCTAAATAAACATGCCCAATATTTGGATTTCTGTTCATTATTATCCCTCATTAGCATCAGCAGCCCTGTGGTTTTAACTATTCTTTCAAACAACTTGTTCCAAATATAATTTTTTTTCATCCATTCTTTTTGTAATTTTTATTGTTACTATTCTTCCTTTTTCTAACTAACTTGAGGTCACTGGCTGTTAACGAGTCGACTCTCCCTGACACTGTCCTTGGATTAAGAAAAGAACATCTTGCCTGGTAATTAGTAATATGTGGTGTCTGTGAAACGAATGTAAATAAATGAGCTCCTTAATTTGTTTTTAATAGTATGTGGTGTGTTGAGGTGGGAATTAAATAACACTGCATTATCTTCTTAGTGTTACCTCGGCTTTTTCAGACATCCAGACCTCACGCACACAAACAGAGAGAAATTCATAGGTTGACTTTTTAACATTTTTGTGTTATAAAGTTTTATGTTCTTTTATTGAAGCAATAAAAAGCAAGCTCAGGGATGTTGGCTTAACATTTTTAGGAGGCTCTTGAGGCTTAATGTGCTACATTTTTAAGTGGCTTTCTAAATACTGCTCATGATGTCTGTGCAGGGTCGGAAAAGTGCAGAAAATGATTCTTCTTAAATTAACTTTCAGGACTATATTTCATACATCTCCACAAAGGGTTGTTTTCACCTTGTTAAAACTATAACAACAGTTGAAACTAAGACAATTCCTGGACAAAAGTGAAGTAGGGGCTGAAAGAAAGTGTAAATGCTTGTCCTGGTCAAAACGGCTCAAACGTACCCTACACAATTCCCAAAGTATAAGAAGTTACATTGGCAGTGAGTGTGGCGTGAGTGGAGGGGGCGTGGCTTAGCCCATTCGCCCTATCAATGAGCCTCCTGCAAGGTTCACTCGCACAAAGAAAATGTAACATGACTCCTTGCATTACCTTGAATAGGGTGCATATTTTTCAATGGGGTGTATAAAGTTTTGCAGGGGTTAATTCTTTTTGAGTTACTTGATTTTTTTCCAGAGGACTTGAGATCTTTGAGCCGTTTGATAGGATGTGTCTTGTGTCCATTTGGACCAAAAGTGTGAATGCAAAACTGAATTTTTATTAAATATTTCCACTGTTCATACCCGGCAGAATTTTTTTTTATCTTGAGGAATAAAATAATAATAATAATAATAATAATAATAATAATAATAATAATAAAAACGTCTCTCTAATTCCTTACAAAGATAATAGTGAGCCACAGTTTTGGGGTTAACAAAGGTGCAATAACATTTTAGCCCCTAATAATGAACACATGCTCACACCATTTTATAAGGACAAACAGTAAAATAAAAATGACAAAATGTGTAAACCTTTGGTAACCATTTTTGCTTTGAAATGATTTTCATGCATTTCATGGCCTTTAATTGATTGATGGCCATCTTTGTCGCAATCACGTTTGTCCTCCAGCCCTTGTGATGGTGCTGCGGAGTTGTGCGCCAGTGGTCTCTAGTGACTCTAGTGTTTTATGAGGCTAGATGAATATTTCAGACATTTACGTTGAATATGTAATATACATTTAAAGACCTCACGAGAAGTTCAAAGCATATTCGTCAAAAAATAAATCCAGCTTTGAATAACTGATGTAAATCACCGCTGCCATACCAACACTGAGCTCTCCTCCAGTTCAACCAGCAAGTCATGGCGACATCATTTTCCCCCTAATATGGTCAATATTGTTCTAAATGAATGATACGGCCAGATTTATAATTGCAGCAGCCCACACTGGCCGTAATTTGCTCTTTATTTTCAACCTGAATACCAATTAACTGACAGAGCTATCTTCTTGAGAACTTGGTAATATGGGGTTGATGAACACTCGTTTGCTTATGGAGATTCGCAGGAATGGCTTATGAAAAGGAAAACAAAACCGCCATCCGCTGGTTGGTTAGAGCCGAATTCCATCGATCGTGCCTTGGGCTAATGGTCTCTATAATTAACAGCGTCGATATTCGAGCGCACGTGCAGCTGAGTGTACAGTACGCCAGAGCTGGTCTGGAGCTTGACATTTCCCAAATTGTGTTTGATTGATCTTCTTCCTGTGTGCGTGTGTGTGTGTGTGTGTGTGCAGAGCATGAAATGCGATGAGGAGGAAGAGCAGAGAGAAAAAGCATTCACTAAAATTAGAAAATATGCAAGCGAGACATTATTACAATCTAAAAATACCTGTTACATACAAGCAACTGAAGCTATAAGACACATTCAGGAAATAGGAGCCAGGAGATTTAGAAATCAAGACATCAAATCTGTTTATATTGAGTGATGCTTGTGCTGTATTCTCATTCTTCTTGTGAGAAATTTGCAGCTATTTCCTCTTGTCACAGAGAGACATTCTTATTGCTAGCACAGTTACGATGGCATTTCATAGAGAAAACCATTTCAACAATCTCAAACATAAGTGATGCGTGTCAGGTGTCATTGTTAGTGCCTAAAAACAGAAGAGCGAAAGCATATTTTCTCATGCTCCATTTTCCAGACATGTCCATCATCATGCTAATGATCCAGTCAGGATTATTTACAGCCTTCCCATTATCATTTACATTTACATCTACCTATTCTCCCAGCATCCTATGTTCTCATTTCTCATTTTTCTGTTAACTCACATTAAACAGCTTATTCTGTGACACATTTCAACATCAAATATTTCTTGAATATAATCCAATTTATTAAATTGAACCAAGCCTTAAATGTTTTAAATGTTTTAAATGCAATAAAACTAAGAGTTAGCATTTTAGCTGGTTTTAGCGTCCCCCAGAAAGAATTTCATCAAACTAATAGCGAGCTGGGGAACATCTTTTTTTTAGGTTTTCATTAGGAGCTATATAGACCAGGGGAACATGAAACCCTGGGAACACTGGGGACGCTTTTTCATTCTTGCATTATGTACCTTATAAATCTGCAGACCTAAGATGCTGGGAACACAGGGATGACCCCACCAGATGCTAGTTAGCATACTATAGCAAATGACAACATGGAGCTTAAGCTAAGTTAACAATGCACGCAATGGCCAATATACGCATATGGCAAATATAAACTAATCATATTTTTGTTTTAGAGTCCTAATGTAACGTTACGTACATTTGCCAGTGACAGTTTACACTAGCGATATTTGGTGTTGGGAGCATTGTGTAGAGCAAGGCTAATTTTAATTCACTAATATATACAGTAATTAGAATTCAAATTAAAATTTGATTCGATTGCTGTTATTTTAATTCCTATTAAAGTGTGGATGTTCTACCATTGTTAAATATTATGCGTTAGATTTAATATGTTGAAATCTTTTGGGCTGACATTTTCCACATTAAATTCCACCTAAATTTCCCAGAACGTTTCAGAGGTTAAAACTAGCAACGTACATCCAACATCTAAATGATGCTGTCTTACTTCTATGGCACTACATGGAACAGATTTCATGAAGAAAAACTAGTCAATGGCCACAGAAGAGCAATCATGATTTAGGGTAAAACATGTTTATTTCATTCTGCATTCCTCAGGGCTTATTGACATGACTAGCTACACTTATAGTGTTTTATTAGTGCTGAAGCAGTTATTCTGTTTTGCAGCATTTTAGTAATGGAATTTTTTTGCATTATACTTTCTATTATGCTTGATGATGCAAGTAGGGGAAAGAGCGTGAACCACTGAATTATGGGGATAAAGGAGACAAAGAGAGAGAGAGAGAGAGAGAGAGAGAGCACCAGCAACAGATCAATATAAAATTTTATTTTCACCCAAAGTTACTTTTGACAGAAATGTTCCAGACATACCATTATAGTACTAATTAAACTACTGATATTTTTTCACCACATTTGTGATAAAAACATGTCATAGCTTGGTGTCCCTTCTCACCAGCGTACTAAGAAACAGCTAGAAAAATCTTCAGTGTACTGGAAGTAAAAATGCACAGTGGCAGCTAACCCAATTTCTCTGCTAACGAATTAGCTTATTTCTCTACTTGTTAGTTGGTCTAATTTCGCTGCTCATTAATCAGGTTAATTTCTTTGCTTGTCAATTAGCTTTTTTTTTTTTTTTTGTCTACCCGCTAGTTAGCCTAATTTCTCTGCTGATTAGTTAGGATAATTGTTCTGCTGGCTAGTTATGCTAATTCCCCTGCATGCTAGTTAGGATAATTGTTTTGTTAGCTACTTAGCCTAATTTTTCTGCTGGCTAGTTAGACTGATTTTACTGCTCGCTAGTTAGCATAATTTTTCTGGTGACTTTTTATTTCTCTACAGGCTAGCCTATTTATTTATTTATTTTTGGTTTTGCTAGTTGGCCTAATCTCTCCACTCACTAGCTTATGTTTTCTCTCTGTTCACTAGTTTACGCTAATTGCTCTGCTTGCTAGTTAGCTTCGTTTCACTGCTCATGAATTAACTTAATTTCTCGGCTGAACAGGTAATTTTTTCTGCTCACTAGTTACTGTAGCTTTATTACTCTGCTCATTGATTAGCTTAATTTGCTTAATTAGCTTTACTTGTTAGCCTATTTTTTTGCTTGCTATCTGGCCTAATTTCTTTGTTCACTAATTAGCTTATGTTCTCTGCTCAATAATTGGGTAAATTGTTCTGCTTACTACTTAGCTTAAGTTCTCTGTTTGTTAATTAGCCTCATTTCTCTACTTGCTAGTTAGTTTAATTTATATGCTCACCAATTAGCATAATTTCTCTGCTCACTAGTTTTGACTGCTAGTTATCCTAATTTTCCCTCCTTGCTACTTAGCCTAATTTCTTTGCTTATATTTATGGCTAGATGCCCATGATTGGTCTAAATTAATAATTTTTATTCTTTTGCTTGTGTTCCCTTTAGAATCTTAATTTGTACTCAATTTAAGAAAATTTAAGGATGCCATACACAATTAACCTTGCTGCAAGTTAGCATCTCATTATCAGGTAACAATGGTGAATCCAAGGATGAATACAAGGATAAAAATGTAACCAATTTAAAATATAAAATATACAATTTGTATGATTGACTGTTTATTAATATAAACTATTAATATAGAAAGATCACTTACTTTAAATTTTGGTTCTACAGTAATTTACAAATTGATTTCTTTTTCCACCTGTAGGAAATGTGATGTAGAAAATGTGCACTGGTCTGTAAATTTATCCACATTATTTAATCTAATTTGACTATATCCAGTGTGCATAAAAAATAAATAAATATTTGATTCTTTCAAAGATTTAGCATTACTTTAATAGTAGTAATATACTTATTAGTAGTAGTAATATACTTTAATAGCATATATATATGATTCTTTCATAGATTTAGCATTACTTTAATAGTAGACCTAGTAAAGCATGTGGAAGGAAATGTTGAGAAGATATTTGAATTAATCTTCATTGATTCATCCATCACAAGCATTCATTACAAAACATAAATTGAGTGTATTACAGAGTGGCCATGTCCGTTGCTTATTTATTTATTTATTTATTTATATCTGGTTTCAGCCTCCAGCTACATAATTTTGCTCATTAGCATCCCAAATAAACGCAGACGAGCAAAGTGGGTTTCTGCATTCCGCCTCATTAAAAAAGGACGTAATAAAAACATCTCTGCTAATAAGGTGGTGAAGCCTTTAGCACAGCCTCCCTCCCGTTCGCTTAATGAGAGTCGCAAATACCAAAGGGTGGCATAGAAGTTGCCTGGCAAAGAACACACGCCTGGAAGAAAGAAAAAAGGCCCGCAATTGTTAAAAAGGGCAGGAATATAAGTAAAAACCTTAGAGTAAATTACAAGTCTACGCCGCAAAATGTCTTGGAAATATGTAAGAATTTACACAAACCGATCAGTCTGATCACTGATCAGAAAGGGTTTATTAAAATTCGGTTACACACTTTGTATAGGTATATCATATACTGTATGTTCGTGTAAACCAATGAACTTGATAAAAACAAAAAGATAAATAAGGTTACAGGTATCGTGTTGACAGATTGTTTGGGTCTCAGTGCCTAGGTGAGATTTTATGAGTATGATTGGCAAATACAGTATATTCAACTGTATTGGCTAATTGCAGTCTATCACGCTCCTGATTACAGTACTGGCTGAAACGCTATAGATGATAAAAATAAGGGCAAGAACAGAAAGAGATTTGAAGAAAAGGAAGGAATGTGAAATTGGGCCCATTACCAGCAGGAGAGAGAGTTGGGAGGGAAGAGTAATTTTTGAACAGATGCTGATTTGTTGTTATTGTTGCTTGACTAATGTTTTTATTATTTATTGTAGTTTGATCATTTATAGGGAAGCTTCTTGGTGTACTACTTCCCAGAATACTCCAAAAAGTGTAACAGAGCAGGAGGAGAGAGGGCTAGGAGTCGATAGATTTAAAATCTGATGGTGAGTCTCGATTCTCAAAAGTTGCATACTTGCACACTTTCAATTCACTCACTCTCATGTGTTCTAATTTCTATAATTAACTCATTTACATGCAAAATCTAAAAATAATATTAAACAGAATTACATTTATAGACCGTCATTAAAACAGTCAAGTGACACCTTTTAGTTCTGAATCTGCATAAAAGTCACAAATGCGCTGATCCTGGAGACTCCTTGAAAACGGTGCCCATACAAGGCACTTTAATGCCTCTCCACTGCCAGCTGTCCGGTGGAGAATGAATGTGAAATAAGGCACTAAGTATCTACCAAATTTCTAAAATAACCCCTTGTCTGCCCTACCTCCTTTCCCTGGGATGCCCGTGTGTGTGCGTGTTTGAGTAAGCAGGATGATAAACAAAAAAAAAAAAAGAAGCAGATTCCATTACGGCAGGCTGCCATAATCACCTGTCTTCAACGAGCCTCCACTGAAAGGTTGCAATCTATCGGCTAGTGAATGCCAATTATCCTCGTAAATGAAGTTTTGTGCAGTGATCCCGTCAGCCGGCTGGTTGCGCTGCTCGAGACGCTTTGTGAAGTTGTCATATTTTTCATCATTGCCTCTAATGCTGTGCGAAAGACATTCACTGGGAATGTCCAAACTAAAATGAGGCTGCTTGTATGAGCTTTATGGAGAGAGGAAAAAGAATGGTGAAGGCATGACAGCGTTGATGTTGGAGTAATCGTGTGCTTATTGCGAAGTGTACAATGACATCTAGTTGTATAGTACATGCATTCGGGATGAAACGTCTTTCCCAATCAAAAGATTTGCTAATTTTAATTGGTGCATTAACGTTAAATGTTTGGATGACCGTATGGAAACTGCATTTATAACAGGGGTTATTATTTAAAAATGTGGCCTGTATGTCTGTCAGTCAAAATAAAAGAGGTGCAGCTTTGGTGAATCGAATGAAAGAAGTATTGCCTTTATCCCGGTAAAGGAGATACGGACAAAACTTATGTGCCTGTCTGTCCTAGATAAGGAGATGTGGCCTGTCAGTCTTTGTAAGGAAGGAGTTTCATGTTGATTTCCTTCCTCCTGTATGGTCAATTCCTGCACAGTGTCTGTCAGTTACAGGTGAAAAGGGCACGACCTTTGTGCCATCCAGTAAATTAATGATTTCCCATGTGCCATTTTGGACAGTAAAGGAGGGCTGATGACTGTGACTAAGGAGGAATAAAGGAGGTACGTCCTCCGCACCTTTCAGTCAGTTACAGTGACTTGGCCGTGGCCTCATCCTCCTCAAAGCTAGCACGTTTCCCAACATTAATCCAACATGATATTACTTATTTTGAATGCGTGTTTGATGTCATCATCTCACAAGACGAGATACAGTATACACGCGCACGCATTTAACCTGATGTTCAGTGTATTTTTGTAACATGGATGTCTGAGCTGTGAACTCCACTGTCGGCGTGCTGACAGAATCATAAACAGCTATGAAGTCTGAACTCACAACGGGTTGAATTTAGCCGTTCTAGCGGGCGACGCCCGTCTGTTCCTCACCAGCATTCATGCTGGAAGTTTTTCATCTCAGACGAGCAAATACTACAAAGGCCATTTTTATATTCACCGAAAGCTGGAGCAAAACAAATAAGTATTAATGCTCACGGAATCATCTCAGCCTTCCCCCTAAACAATAAACCTGTAAGTGTGCTGTTGCAAATATGACTTTTATTAGGTAGACACAATGATGTTTTAATGTTTTTATAGAAGAGCAGTGTCGCCAGTGTCGTTGCTCTCATTAGAAAATCTTCACGTTGGGATCAGGCCAGTGGTTGATTTAATGTCAGCTAAATGGTGCTGCACATCGTTTTCACCAATTACCAAGCCAGCCTGATGCAGAGGTCTTTCAGAGCTTCCAATGTACCGTGTGCTGCATCCCGAGGATTGATTTTCTAAAAATATGATTTCAATCCGCAGATTTTCCCTTCGCTTTGTTTCCTTGACGACACGTCCAAACAAGGAGCCGTTTCCCGGACAACAGGCCTGAAAAACAAGGCTTACGACTATCAGCAGTTAGATGGGTTCTTTGTGTGTGTGTGTGTGTGTGTGTGTGTGTGTGTGTGTGTGTGTGTGTGTGTCAGAGAGAGAAAGAGAGAGAGAGAGAGAATATGGAAGTCCCAGCATTAGAGAAATTAGCAATATCACAGTACAAATCAGTCAATTATGGCAACAAAGGCACATCAGATCGGACTTCTTTTATTTTTAAAAGCATGTTCTGGCCTTTTTAACCTCCAGTGACGCACAGTTCAATCTGCACAATCAACACTGTCTTTTTCCAGAATTGTAAATTAATGGCTGATAACATAGTGCTTTACTGGTCTTAGTCACACAACAGGGTTTACAGAATATATTTAATGCTACAAACTAGTGAGCTTGTCTGAGCTGTAGATTGTAGATTATCACACAATTATTATTATTATCATTATTATTTTACTTCTGTCTATCTGAATGAATTTAATTATTCATCCATCTTCCTTCCATCTTCCTCTTTCCAATCTTTTATCTTAGTTTTTTCTCTTTTTCTTTCATAGTTAAACATGAAAGAATAAAAATTTTATTAATTAAACACCAAAACACAAAATCCATCCATCCATCCATCTATCATCTATCCATCATCTATCCATCTATCGTATTTAGCCATAAATAAAAATAATGCATAAATTAGCGAAACACTGATGCATATGTTTCTTCCTTTCCCCTTTTCCAGCCTTTCTTGCTTTCTTTCTTTCTCTCATAAAAGTGAATCAATGAATCAACACAACATTTAATTATTTCATGTACGGATCTGTCTGTCTGTCTACTTCTCTACCTAGTTATCTATTTTTTATTTCTGTCATTCTTTTTATATATTAAATTATGAATAAAAATGATCAGTGAATCAAACACTGAAAAAGTCTATTTATCAACCTGTCCATCCATGCTAGATTGCAGTTGGGATGACGATAGAATTTAACAGACGAATTTTGTGGCTATGTCGACGTTCTGGGTCAGCCAGGAGCTGGAGCTGCTGGAAGCCTTCAAAAAAAGACAAAAGTATGACATCAGTATGACATACTTTTTTATGTACAAAAGTATGACATCAACTAGGATGCCTAGTTGAACCTTCGAGTCTTTGCTGCCCAGCCATCATGTGGTTGTGATTGTGTGTCATAACGGCATATTCAACTCTCATGATCTTGGTCTTGCTCCCACTAATCCGAAGTCCAACCTTGGCAAGTTCTCGCTCCAGATTTGCCATCATCGCATTTGTGTCATTTTTGGTGGCTGAGCCAAATGTCATCTCCAAAGTTGAAGTCTGTCAGGCATGTTGGTGCTTGTCATGGGATTCCATATCCATCTTACATCCAGACACAGCAGCTGGATCCGAAGTAGATGTTACGGAAGACCTCGATAAATCACACGAGATTGCCGTATAATACACTAAAACGAATCCCAGTGGACACAAGTCTTGGTACAGTCGACAAAGATAACCAACAACTACTGCTGGTATTCAGAGAACAGCTGCTGGCTCTGCTCGATGATGGTCCTTAGGATGAAGATTTGTTTAGTGCAAGAATTGCCACTATGGAAAAAAAAAAGACGGTTCTTCCTGGAGCTTTCCATCCTCAGCTTTTTAAAGTTTTCAAGTAGGACAATGCTGAATATTTTGCTAGGGACTGAGAGGAGTGTGATTCCTATTCAGTTGTTGCAGTCCGCCAAATTGCCTTTTTTAAAGAGCTTCATGTTCACCCAACTTCGCCAGTCTTCCGGGACTCACGATGCTGACCAGCCGGAGTTGAGAAGATCCGAGGCGCTGGTCACCGTGCTTGAGCATTTTGGTAGACTCCATGGCCAGGCTAAAGCTGTCTCAGCTGTTGTTATTTTCACTTTCCGGTCCAACTCCCGGTAGGCCTCCGCTGTGCATAGATTCTGCCATGCATTTCTTTGATCAGTGATTAGATCCCAGATCTGGTTCTGGATCCAGCGCTCCCTCTACATGCCACGCCTTCGTCCAATTTGCTCGTCTACACATTCCGTCACTGCTTCTTTCAGCCTTGACCACCCTTCTTCAATATCCAAGCTGATTGCTCAATTCGATCTTGAACTGCTCTGCTGCTGCGTGATCTTTGAGCCTATCCACTGCAAAAGGTCATGGTTGTTCTGCTGCACTTATTGGCGCTTCAGCTTTAGTTGACATTTCAGGAGTTGAGGAGGAGGTAATGGTCGGTGCCATCATTCAAGTGCTACACACCTGTCCATCCAACAGCCAGAGCTGTGTCATTTGTCTTTGTCAGCTGAGCCATGCAGGACAATATCATGTTCCAGGCCACGCCTTTCGTTGTCCAATTTGGAGATGAAGTCACCAGTGATCAGGATGATGTCGTGGTGAAGTGCTTTGTCCAAGGTCTTTTGGAGCTGTTCATAAAAGGCGTCCATGCTGTTGTCTTTTGCATCTTCAGTCAGGTGTATGCTTGAATAATCATGATCCTTGCTAGGGTTGTTTCGAATTGAGCTGAAATGATACGGTCGCGGACAGGCTTACATTCCGGTGAGGGCCGATGCCGCCAACGTTGACACAACAATTCCATGCGCATGTTCGGTATCATGTCCCGAATAAATGATGATCGTCCCATCGCTGTTTGTGTGCCTGCTGTTTGTGCATCGCATCTCTCTGACCCAGACCCGTTCCTGTAGGACTCGGGTTTTACAGGCCAAGATCGCTAACCCGATGCCCAACCCTCCTACTTTTACAGCTTGGGAAAACGATGGTTTTACATTCCCAAAAGAATTTAAAAAATACTGAGCCAACAAAACACTAAATAAACCTGTCTGACTGTATGCACTTTATCTGTTGTTTTTGCATTAAGGTATGAATAAATTAACAAAATGACGATCTGTTTAGCTGCCTATATACTGTATATTTTTTATTAATATTTCTATTGTCATTTTATTTTTATTTAGCTATGAATAAAAATAATAAAAGTAATGAGTGATTCAAAAATAGTCCACCCATCCATCCATCCATCTAGCTTGGCTTTTCTCTTCGTTTTCTGGAAGACTTCCACAGTGTACTGTTTTTCCTGCTCAAACACACCTGATTCGACTTGTTGGCTAATGAGCGAGTGTGTGCTGAGCTGAAACAGGTGTGTTAGAGCACGAACAACACCAGCATGCACTTGTGTGCTCTGAGCTGCATCTTCTCTTCAGTTTAAAATTCATGATGGCAAAACTGCCAATCACTTTGCGGCCCTTTCCTCCCCCAAGCACGTGAAACTTTTGCAAACTACGTGGGCTCGGCTGATTTACGGCTGGCCTGGTTAAACTGTGACAGGCTGTTGTTAGAGGCTGATAATGCCAGCGACATGCTAAAGCTTTTACACTGGTGCAGGAGAGGCAGGTGACAGGCCAAGGCTTCTGTAAAACACAGGGGCTAGAGGCGAAGAAAAATAATGGCTGAGCCCTTTCATTTTGGGGATCGCTTCCGTGACAGAACATGTCATGAAGGGCAAATTCATAAGCTGGAAGACATGCAGTGCAGCAAATAATGCCTTACAGAGTTCCTTATGCCTTATTACAAGGTACATAATTTGAGGCTGATATTAAAATAGATGAAATAAAGCATGTTATTTAAGAAAGAAAAACATAATAGATATGGAGCAGTACCAGTGTTTTGTAGATTTGCACTTTCTTCAGACTACATTTTTTTCCTTTAAAAAACAAACAAAAAAACCCCACCCAGTATACAAATGTTACAATCTAAGTGATGACCGGAATTACAAGGGGTATTTAAGTCAAACTGGGATTTTTAAAGTGCAGAGGCTAAGTGACTGGTGTAAAGACCACAACCTCCCTCTGAACATTGATAAGACAAAAGAGCTGGTTGTTGACTTCAGGAGGACAAGGAGCGACCACTTTCTGCTGAACATCAACGGCTCCTCTGTGGAGATCGTCAACAGCACCAAATTCCTGGGTGTCCACCTGGAGGAGAACCTCATCTGGTCCCTCAACACCAGTTCCTTGCACAAGAAAGCCCGACAATGTCTTTTCTTCCTGAGAAGGCTGAGGAAGGCCCAGCTTTCATCACCCATCTTGACCACCTTCTATAGTGTTACTATCGAGAGCATCCTGAGCAGCTGCATCACTGTCTATTTTGGGAAATGTGCCAACTTGGACTGCAAGACCCTACAGCGGAGAGTGAGGACAGCAGAGAAGATCATCAGGGTGTCTCTTCTCTCTATCGAAGACATCTACACCACACGCTGCATCCACAAAGCCTCCAGCATTGTGGCTGATCAGACTCACCCATCACACACACTCTACACCCTCCTGCCATCTGGTGCATGTAGCACCGTGGTCCTGGAGGAACGCTGTTTCATTTAACTGTATACTAAACTGTATATGGTTGAAATGACAATAAAAGCCTACTTGAAATTGATTGTGCAGTATAGCAGAACACAAGTTATTGCTACACTAATGCACTTATCCCAGCATTTCACCATTGCTTGAAAACCACCAAGGTAGAAATGTTTTTTATTCAAACGTTTTACTGTGGCTAAGAGTCTCGCCAACGTTCTGTGCTTAAAGTGTTCTGTAAATGTCAATCGGTTTTACGCCTTCATTCACCAGAAATTGCATCAAAAGTCCTGGTTTGACTTGAAAGCCACTCATAATCTGTTTTGTGAACATTCTTAAAAAAAATATATATATACACTCACCTAAAGGATTATTAGGAACACCATACTAATACGGTGTTTGACCCCCTTTCGCCTTCAGAACTGCCTTAATTCTACGTGGCATTGATTCAACGAAGTGCTGAAAGCATTCTTTAGAAACGTTGGCCCATATTGATAGGAGAGCATCTTACAGTTGATGGAGCACATCCAGGGCACGAAGCTCCCGTTCCACCACATCCCAAAGATGCTCTATTGGGTTGAGATCTGATGACTGTGGGGGCCATTTTAGTACAGTGAACTCATTGTCATGTTCAAGAAACCAATTTAAAATGATTCGAGCTTTGTGACATGGTGCATTATCCTGCTGGAAGTAGCCATCAGAGGATGGGTACATGGTGGTCATAAAGGAGTGGACATGGTCAGAAACAATGCTCAGGTAGGCCGTGGCATTTAAACCATGCCCAATTGGCAGTAAGGGGCCTAAAGTGTGCCAAGAAAAGATCCCCCACACCATTACACCACCAGCACCAGCCTGCACAGTGGTAACAAGGCATGATGGATCCATGTTCTCATTCTGTTTACGCCAAATTCTGACCATTTGAATGTCTCAACAGAAATCCAGACTCATCAGACCAGGCAACATTTTTCCAGTCTTCAACTGTCCAATTTTGGTGAGCTTGTGCAAATTGTAGCCTCTTTTTCCTATTTGCAGTGGAGATGAGTGGTACCTGGTGGGGTCTTCTGCTGTTGTAGCCCATCCGCCTCAAGGTTGTGAGTGTTGTGGCTTCACAAATGCTTTGCTGCATAAATAATACTCAGACCGGACCGTCTGGCACCAACAACCATGCCACGCTCAAAATTGCTTAAATCACCTTTCTTTCCCATTCTGACAATCAGTTTGGAGTTCAGGAGATTGTCTTGACCAGGACCAAAAAAAAAAAAAAAAAAAAAAAAAAAAAATTTTATATATATATATATATATATATATATATATATATATATATATAACATTTTGTGCTCTTAAAACATCAGTAAAAACATCAGCACTCTTATACGCATTCTGTGCATTTCATATGACAAGGGAATGACTGACTTTACATCCAGACCTTTCACGGTCAAGAAACATGGACAAGTGTGGATTTTATGATAAAATCAATATCAAATCAATCAAAATCTTTCTTTCTTTCTTTTTACTTTGACACTCTGTGAAGTTCCATCTCCTTGCTTACACAGTGGCTGAATGCATATTGGGGAAGATCCATCACTACTATACTTTATATATACAGTATATACAGTATAGAGACAAGGCATGATGTAAATCCAGCTCTGCTTTCTGCATTCATCAATTATACAGTAATATTTATGGCTAGAAGGTTTGACAGCCTGTATATAATTATATATAACATGATAAATTTTGTGCCAAATGTACATAAAAAAAAAGATTTTTTTTTGTTCTTGAGGCTGTGAGGTGTCATCGCAAAAGTGGCAACATGTTGCATAAAATGAACCTTTAGCGAGGTTTCAGTTTGAGTACATGGACAATAAATAATACCACAATTAAGAGATGTTATCTAACATGATGTTATGGGTGAGCATTTGTAAAGAAACAGGCATAGGGAAATGTTGGGATTTTCAAGGTAAAAATAAATGCGCTGTAATGTGTGAATGCACATGTGAATGTCAACCGGAGGTTGTACAAATGGAAATAAATACTGTGGTCATCAGGGCGTATTTGGACTACAGAGGGTCCTGGATGGGTGGATCAAATTCCCTTATAAAATTGCACACATTCCACCTGACACTTTATTTTAAACAAAGGGTTGTCATACAAATTATTTACTTTGTTTCATTAATTACTGCTGCTTATAGTATTTTTTTTTTCAAATTCAAATTCAAATCAAATTCAAATTTTATTTGTCACATACACAATCATACACAGTACGATATGCAGTGAAATGCTTAGGCAACTGCCCTGACCTTAGAACAAGAAAGAAACAAAAAGCAAAAAAGTTATTTATCTAAGAAGGAATAAGAAAGAACATTTATATAGAAAATAAATATTAAAACAAAAGTAAATTTTAGAAATATATATATATAAGTAAAATTTGACTAAGAAGAATAAAATAAAATATAAAATGTCTGTATGATACAAATATACATTAAAGGAAGAAACCGTACAATTAGAAAAACTGTACAAATAGAAAATATTGGAATGGAGTGAACATAAGGAACGGAATGTCCAGGGGTGTGCAAATATGCAGTAAAGTGACATGTTAAAGTGGCTTGTGTGCATATTTAAAGTGTCTTATGTGCATAATGTCCATGAGTGAGCAGGTGTGTAGGGAGGACTAGTGAGCGACTGAGTGAGTGTATTTATTTTTATTTTTTCAAAACTTTTTTAGGACATCCTTGCTGTACAGCAGTAACTTTTGAATAGGAGTGAAATAATTGAGGTTGATAATAATGGGAAATAATGGATTTCATTTCCTAATCCACAATGTGATCACAACACAGTTTAACCTAAAGTATAAGCTGAGGCATACCTTACCGTCTGCGGTCATACACCACGGCTTGCATGTCCGTTCATTGAACTCCATTGCTTGCATGGCAATCCATGTACTACAACAGCATGAAAAACAACGATCGGGATTAAGGTGTGATAACACAACAGGACTAAAGTAAGTTTCATAAATAATACGGATGATCTCGTTTTGACTTAAAAATAGACTGTAGATGGACATTATTCAGATGAGGCAGAAACAGGAAAGCAGAAAGGAGAGAGTATGAGAGGTAAGACCTGGCTGTAGTTGTTGATAGGAGATGTTTCTGAAATACTCAAATCAGCTCAATAACCATGCCATGATTAAAGCCACAGAGACCAGACTTTATTCTTATATTTGGTGTGAACATTAACAGAAGCTCAATGCGCTGCCGCCCCATGATTGGCTGATTGAAGGAAACCAAATGAACTGTGTAACAGGGGGCCTGTGCCCCAGTAGAGATTTACTTTTAGCAACACCTCTGCTGTGGAACTTACTGTATGGAGAAAACTTGAGAGAAGTGTGTGAAACCTGTGTCTTGTATTTCGTGTGCTTTATAGTGAATGAACCTGAAAGTAGATCTGCTTTGTGGTGGAAGCTCATCGGATTACTCATGGTTCTTTGGCCTGGTTTAGGGTTTTGTCTTGCTAAAGAGGTTTTATTTTATTTTATTTTATTTTTTAAATGAAACTCAATGAGTATGACTAATGGATTACCCATAGCATCCAATTGCTTTGTCAGAAAATCTAATTCTAGGAATGTGTGGAGGCAAAAATGCAAAAATCGAACAAAAACCAAGCCTAGATTAAGATCACACGGTTCCTTACTGGAGGAAAGCCTGAGAAAGAGAATGATCTATCGCAAAAATATCTGCCGAGTGGTCGTCCTTCAATTGATAAATGGAATAGATGGGGACCAGTACGTCGTCCAAAGCCAAGGATGAACCAATGTGATACTGTCGGTACACATACTAACTATAAATCCATCCAAGCTCCTTAAAACTATCCAAGAGATAACCAACGGCTATCCTAGATACTGTTGATTACACATATTTTTTTGCCGCACACCACTGAAGGGTTAATTTTTTATTTATTTATTTTTGGTCATGTTGAGTTATTGAAGCCTTTATTTGGTCAGTTCTTCATTTCCATCAACGCTGAATCATTGTACTGTAAGAGGAGCTATCAGACAAGGATGGTCACAGTGGTCGGTTTGCAGGAAATGGCCATTTTCCTCTTTGATTGTACTTGTTGTTTGCAATTTAGATGGCAGCCATGAAGTGGAACGCTCCTTGGAGCTGAGATTGCTGGACAAAGATACTGGCGTGGTCTGGCTTGGCAGACTGATGTCCATTTTTATATTTCTCTTTAAAGCAGAAATGGATTTAAAAGAAATTTAGATTTGTACAGAGAAGCCATTTGCAAGAGTGCGCTATTAGTTCTAAATTGCTCACATGGGTTTAATTATTTATTTCCTTTTATTCAGTCTAAGTGGATTAATGCAAGTACGCAATATCATAGAGGACTGTTTCCGTCTGAGCGTTCCTATTTTATTTGTAATTCTCCCTTATGAAGGGATTCCTGCTTATCCTTGGCCTTGCTCGTTTTCCAGCTCACTGGTCATTATTTGTTCCTGCAAAAACAAAGAATTTTTTTTTTTTTCTGAAAAAGTGCACAACCTACAAGCTGTCTTCTGTGTGCGAGAATTGCTTATTACTTTCTTGGGGGAAGTAAATTAATTCAGCTGAGACCAATATTTAATATTAATGTCATAAAAAATGGATAGATGGTGTGGCGGAGGTGGAACGTGTTTCTCCCACTGACTAATTCAAGGATATTAGAGCGACTTGTTTGTTTTTACGGTGTCCCGTCGTGAAGGCAGGGTCAGGATGAATTAAACAGCACAGCACTTCAGAGAGAGAGAGAGAGAGAGAGAGAGAGAGAGAGAGAGAGAGAAGGCAGAGAGAGAAAGAGAAAGCAAAAGAGATAAAGAGTGTTTTAAAAAACATCCCCTCAAAACACAGGAAAGATGAAGTGAAGCGTAACCAGTCATGCAAACAGGACCTTAGGAGGGCTGTTTTTTTAAATATGACTGTTCCATATTTATCATCACCGTAGGTGTGTTTGCTTCGATATGATGAGCATTTGAAAGACATCAGAAACTGTTTAGGTTGGGATATTAAACATCAAAGTGTGCCTCTGTTGATCTACACTTTGAGTTAACATTGGCTTGCCAAGGTTAAAGCATGAGTGGAAAAGCCATTTCCTGGCTCAGCACTGGGTTCTGTTGGCATGATTGGGGAAAAAAAAAAAGTTGGCAAAAAGTGGTTGATATAGGGTGAATATTAAGCACTGCTCAAGAACTGACTTTTACTTTTAAGTTTATAAACTGATGATCCATGTTTGTAGGCAAAGTTTGGGAGAACTTTGGTTGGGTTGGAATTAAGAGTGTTCCAGGTGGCACGCTGCCGTACTGGTCCAGGGTCTGGTTATGATTCCTGCCTGTATATATTCTCCGTGCTTGGTGGGTTTGCTCCAGGTGCTCTGGTTTCTTCCCACAGTCCAAAGATGTACAGATTAGGCTAATTGACATTCCCAAATTGCCTGTAGTGTGTGAATGAGCGTGTAAATGTTGACCGGAGGTCCTACCGCGGTCATACAAATTTAAATAAATACAAGTGGTCTAAGTTCTAGAGGTCAGTGGTCACTATTGGCCTCCACGGTCCCTAGTTGGACTACAGAGGTTCCTAGATTGATGGATTCAAATTGCCTGCAGTGTGTGATTGAACGTGTGTATGTGTGTTTGTGTGTGTGCCCTGCGATGGATTGGCACTCCATCCAGGGTCAAATCAATTCTAATTTTAATACTCAAATTTTGAAAATTCTAATATCAGGATAAAGTGGTATAGATGAAGAGTGAGTGCGTGAGTAACACCACAGTTCCTGCACCACAGATGAAAAGCTAATCATCCATCCTTCCATCTATTATCTGTAATGATTTTTCTGTAAAGGGTCTCAGGGGGCCTGGAGCCTATCCCAGAGAACTAAGGGCACAAGGCGAGGTACACCTTGGGCTGGGTGGCCATCCATCACAAGGCACAAGCACACACACGCACACTCACACACCCAATTATACATTACAGGAAATTTGGAAATGCCACTCAGCCTACAGTGCATGTCTTTGGAATCCAGGAAGAAAAAAAACATAGTACCTAGTGGAAACCAACCAAGCACCAAAGAAACCAAAATCCATGCACACACCAGGTGGGAGATTTGAACCCCCAACCCTGCAGGTGTGAGGCATGCAGTCCCAAATCAGTTTCTTTTGTGGTTGGAATTTGTACTTCAGCAATGCAAGAGATAAAGATTGTGGAAGTGCATGGAACTGATTGAACACTGATGACTATAAATGAAAACATAAAAAAATGAAGCCATTTTTAAAGGTGCATTGTAGCAGAATTTATAGCTTGCTTTTACTAGGCAAATTATCTTGGGAGAACCTGGGGAAGAAAAATGAGGAAAATCAACCTACAAACCATGCCTTGCATAAAATCACATGGTACCCACTCATCCTGGAGGAAAACCATTCTTTGCACAGATTTACTATCATTTACAAAAATGAATCAATTGTGGAGAAATTAATGGTTTCGATCAGCCAATAGGTTTTCCAAAACTGTCACACCTTGCAAGTCTTTAGACAGAAGTCCAAGCTCATGGTGGATCAAACCAGGGTGTCTGAATCTGCGCAGCAGCAACTCTACCTTCAAGATATATTCAATCTATTCTTATGAACTTGGATTATCGAGAAATGTTAAATGCATGACCGATCAAGACTGGTCAGATCATTTTCCTTGACAGACTTGAAGTAAATTGATGGGTCACCTCTAAATGCCAAAGTGAGAATCAGTTTCTGTGAGCTTCATGGCCCAAAGGCAGCCAAGATGTCTCACTCTATTGATGCCTGAGGTGGCTACAGCTCACTAAAGAGGGCTGTAACTCTTGAAGTAAACTCAAAATGAGAATAGATGGTAGGTGTCCATCGTGCAGGGAGGAACTGGTCGACCATAAAGGGAAAGATGTATGATGGTGTAAGGATGAGTAATTCCATACCAGAGGGGAACAAAAAAAAAAAAAAATCCTCTCACCCACGTTGGTTCCAGTGCTCTGTGACGGGACCACAAAGTTTTCTCCCGGCTGTTGTTGTGTCTTCTAGGTCATATGTTACAGACACTTCAAAAAGAGGCCTGGAAGTTTTCCGTTTTAATTTTATAGTCTTCTGTTCTTGTGAGTTGACATGTTTAATGATACCAATAATCAGTTATACAATATATTGAAATATATATTATTGACACTTGAATGAACATATTTCAGTGGTCAAGAATTCATTTGAATCTAGAGCTTGTTGTCCTGAGGTGAAGCCTATACAATGTAGGTGGCATATAAATTGCTCTATTTGAAAGTTTCAAAGTACTACTGTACAGTATGTCCCTTTTTTTTGACAAGATATATATTTACAGTATATACAATATAAAAGCATGAACAAAGACAGTATCCTTAAAACATTAGGATTCTATTAGGACATTCTATTATTTTTGCTCTGCACTGAAGACATTTGGGTTTAAGATCAAAAGATCAAAATAGGACAATGGATTGTGATAGATTATATTTAAATCTAGATTTCTGTTAAACATCTCAGAACATGGTCCATTTTTTGAGACCAAATATATTGGAACACCAAGTTGCCCAGGTGTGCCTGGTTAGATCGATTGGTTGTTTAAGCAATTTGCAGCTCTGAATGTCTACTCTTGGTTTGAGGCATGGTCTTTGTTATAAAGAAGGAAGCAACAGGAAGACCAGAGGGTTCTGGAGAGTTGTGTTAATGGGGGGAAAAGGAAGCCATTTTGAAGAAAGGAAAAGAAGGAAAATCGATCAGAGCCATTGTACAAGCATTGGGCATAGCCAATACAGCAATTTGAAATGCCTTGCAAAAGAAAGAAACCACTAGAGTGTACTAACAGCCAGACATCGAACAGGTTGCACCAAGGAAAACAGGAGCAGTTGATGTCAGAAACGTCATGTACTGTATCACACTGCAGCATTTGAAGACTTTGAGAGCAGAAATGTAGAGAGAGAGAGACACAAACATTCTGGAACCAAGATTAACCTCCGGCAAAGTGACGAAGAAAGCAAGGATCCCTATAAATAATGTAAGTACATTTAACTTGAAGATGTTTTAAATAAGGACATTTTACTCAAACTTGAGTTAAATGAGCTGCATCAATCTAAACACTGTAATAAGTACACATGATTTAAATATTATCATTACTGCTTAATCATGACTAAAAGCATAAAGGTTCCAAGCAAAAGTATCACCCTGATAAATGCACTAAACTTCATAAAGACTGAACTGAATTGCTTTTTTTTTTTTTATTATATTTTTTTCATTTTGTTTTGAACAAATTCAGTCTCCAGGCCATTTCACTGCTGCCCCATTAGACTGTGAAACCTTAAAAACACACACGTACAAACACACATCATTCACAGTTAAGCTCTAAATATCCATAGTTTCTGCTTCTACATCATGTGTAATAAAATAACCAGAGCAGATGAAAGTTCTTTATATCATATAGCCCCAATCAAAAATTCACAAACCTGATTGAACATATGTTCCTAAAGTTGTATTGATCTAAATCATTACTATTATAAATTGTCACAGTGCATAAAAATACAGCAGCTACAGCTTTTCATTTGGTTTTTGTTTAAATTACATATTGACTATTGTACATTGTTACTTACAAATTGGTTATGCAGTTCCAATGGAAAAAAAAACATTGATTTATATTATAGAAGTAATTATTTACCCATTTTCACTCTTCTATTCCTCAGAAAAGCACTTAAGGTAGTCTAAAACTTGAGAGGGGAAAACAAGAAACTCTATTGAATTGGTATTGGATCAGATTTTTTAACCTCTAAGTACTCATGAATGTGCATTTTCAAACCTTGATACTTTTTGGTCAAAGCTCTAGGAAAACCCTTACCACTTGTTCACATGCTGTGCTCCAACTTTTTGTTTACTATGTTTTGTGATAGTATTAGTATATTAGTTATTTTATTAGCTTGCTGCAAGTAGGTTATAATTAAAATCTTACAAATATAAAATTTTTATGGGGTGTCCCACAGGGCTCCATTTAAGGTCCGCTGCTTTTCAGTTTTAATAGAGTCCTGCTTGTTTGCATTGAAAGCATAAAAATGAATACTATGCTTCTGCTATCTTACTATACACCTAGACATGATGCTGAGATACAAACCTTTGTAGAATCAGGGTGAATAGGTCCAGTAATTTTTCAAATAAGCAAACAAAACAAGCAAACAACAACAACAACAAAAAAAAAACCCCTACGAATCTGAGCTACTAGTAGTGAATGCAAAGGCAAGACAGCACAGGCAAGGTGGCAGCTCAGCATGTGTGAACATCTTTAAGAGTGTTGTGAAAAGTCAACACCGTCCCAGGCGGCTCTTCGTGAATCTGCCGAGGGAGTGCCAAGTGTTGCAAAGCTGTCATCCTGGCATCTTTAAAGGATCTGAAATATAATAATGTTTTCATTTGTTTTAGATGCACTTTGCTCTCAATATGAAGGTCCCCCTTTAAAAAATATATATATATATATTATGGTGTTTATTATGGTGGTATTTTGGAGGAATGGAAAAAATGAAGATGCTCTCCCCCTTTTCTGAGTAGGTGTATCTGGATCTGGCAGGCTATTTTTGGACGGCTGAATGCTGTTTGTTTATTTCGGTGTTACCAGTACAATCTGTACTCCTTCACCTAGAGATGTTAGGGTATGGGATCATGATTTATCTTAATGATTTCTCTAAAATATCGATGGATTCTATGTAAGAAAAGAACCGATTGTTTGAATATTGAAAATGGCATGAATGGAAGCTTTAAGGTCTGTCTAGGATCACTTTCAACGTGCTGCTCTAAACCCATCCAACACTATATACTAAAATGGAATGTAACAACATTTTTTTGAGTATTTTTAAACCACTTGAGCTTTAGACTGGCTTATATTTCTGCACTGAAGCTTGTCACAACACAGAAGGAGGTTTATGGGTAAGCATGGCACATAAAGGTGCACCCATTGCCGGATATAATTTTTTAATCTGACTGCAACTATAGCAACGCACTAAAATAACACGGAACGAAAATGAGCAAAAATCATATTTTACTTCATATTAATGAATATTTAAATAATTTTTTGTAGCTAGCTAAAGTCTTATAGTTATCATGAACAATGGGTGAAGGTTTAAGTAAAACAAAAATAAACTGCATTTCATAGACAGTAAGCAATAATTTTTCATTTAAGTAAGAAATAACACAGTGGTGTGATGCAGTCTGATACAAAGTTTTATTAAAGAATGACATCATGCATTTTTTATGCTTAGTGTCTAATGCTGAGGAACATTCGTGAAAAAGTTTATTCTTCCTTTAACAATAAATTTTTTTGGGCTTGAAAATATCAAGGTAAAAACAAACAAACAAACAAGCAAGAAACATGGTATGTGTAACAGGGTGGCCCCAGTCAGCTGGGCAACACTGGCGCGCGCACGCACACACTCACGCACATACACGCATGCACCCAGAAATGCTTACTGTACCTTTGTAATAGTCACGTGCAATTTCCCTACTGCTGATTTGCCGTCGGCTTTTTTTCCTTCTCTTTTTGTCTCTTTTTGGTGCACCTGTAAATATACTTCACCAGTCGGTTGTCAGTTTCCCCGGCACGGTAAATAAATTTCACTTTGCAGTAAAGTGCTATTGCGGGCTGAGCCATCATTTTACCACCTGCTACGAACATTTACCATGTCTCTAAGTGAGTGGTGGTTCTCACTTTACCACAGTATGCAATGGAGAAACTCTTTCTACAGAGTTGCTGCCATGGAAATGACAGTAATTCAACTTTTGATCAATGAGAATCTGTTATTCAATAGCGCTAAGGTGTACCGTGCATCAGTTCTAGTGAAAATGGCCGGATTGTGCCATTTATGTCAATTATTTTTTTCTCTGCAAAATAATAGTTTTTTTGTTTTTACATAAACAGGACTTGACAACAAGATCAACATCATACACCCCAAGTTCTTTTAATAACTTTTTTTAAAGGTCAGCCTGCCTAGAAAAGATAGTCATCATTACACCAGGATGAATATCTCAGTCCATCAAACGGCATGTACAAATTGTTGTAATGAGAGTTTAGTTCCCACATGCTGTTTTGAGACTCCGAGTCTCGCCACGAATGCCAATTGGGTTGAATGAAAATAAAGAAACTAGCACACGAGCGAAGAGAGAACTGTGAGTCGGCCCGACTCTTGCTCCGAATCCTGTCTCGACATTGTGGAGGGGGAAAAAAAAAGGCAAAGCCGAGGAATGAAAAATGAAGAGATAAATTCAAGGAATTATTTTGCACGAAAGTGTGAAAAGCAAAAATGGTGCAGTGTATTAAAAAAAAAAAAAAACCCTGTACCATCGCTTGGAAATTACACATGAATAAAACATCAAGTGTTTCAAAACTGCACACAAGGCCAAGGAGTCCTGCAAAGCTAAACGGATATTAATTAGAAAATATTGCAGGAAACTGAAATTGTGTATAAACAAATAGGAAAGACCGAATAGATCATTGGAGTATAGGGCAGTTAGGAATAGGCATTGCTTTGATTTAAGACTTTATCTGCTTATTGTGTAATAAATCTTTTAGCTACAGGGCCCCGAAGCAGGAAAAAAGGACAAGCTGAAGGAATTATGCACACACTGAAAAATGCGCTTGCCCTGTCTAACCTTTACATAATAACTCAACAACTACTGTCGACTCTTCCTAAATAGGTCAACGCAATCATCAGCTTTTTCTTCCTTTGAGCCTGAAAAAGGCAGTCGATCGCTGAGTGGTCGTACACCCCGGCAACTTTGTGGCAATCGGATTTATCACTGCAGAGTGGGCTTTAAAGTCAGGGGGTGGGGATTGGGGATTATGATGAAGAATATCACACTTTTGCATTCCCACCGAACGATTTTCAATCGTCTTGGCCGGGGAAAACAAGAAAATAATGCCTCAATGTCAAAAGAAAACAGCCGTGGACAGGACAACGATTGCCATGGTGGAGATTTTTTTTTTTTTAACCATAACTGGAATGAGTAATGAGCGAAGGCAGGATGGGGGTAAAAGTCTTATTTGAAGCGATCTCGGGCTATTTTATATCCTCCCTTGCATCAATATTGTAGCAGTCAATAAAAACACTCTGTCCTTAGTGATTTTTAACCAGTATTAAGCATAGGCGATCGATAGAGCGGAGGCGTTTCTGACTCGAAGCGGAAGGCGCATGAGCATAAATGTTTTGTATTTAGGGATGGACTTAAAATTTTTTTTTTTTTTTATAAAATCGCTGGGGTGTATGGCTATGACAAACGATATGTACGCTGTGTCTGTGCAGTCTGAATGCATAGCCATTTAAATCGAAATAGCTCTTTAAAATAAAACAACTTTAACACCATGTGATATACTTGAAGCCCTATGAATTCTTACTTACAGTACTAAAGTTCTGCTTGAGTCAAATTCAAATGGTAACTACAAATATTCAAGAGTAAAACCTGCTAGGGTATATTAGCAATCAGATGTAACTAGCTAGAATTTAAGTATAAATATTAAAATGAATCACATTTAACAGTATAATTTACAAAATGTAATGCTCAAGAAGTTCAACACGCTAATTTACAGCATTTAGCTAGGTCATTTATTAAAATGAATAAGACTAGTTTACAAAACTCAACTATCTAGCAAATTTAGATATGTGCTTCACCAACACTTAAATTATCAAGCGTTATTTTTTAGCACTAATTTACAAAACTGCACTAGCAAACGTAAGAAATTTCCTAAACGGTGTAAATTCATTTTGGAAATTTCTTAATTTCTACAAAGCTAAACTAGGCAATTTAAGAAATATCCAAAACTAATTTATAAACTTGATTACCTATTTATTTTAGCAATGTACTTTACAAAATATTAACAACTAATAACTAGCTAATTTAATACTCCATAAATTACCGTAAACATTAGCTAGATTGTTAAGCCAACAAGTCAATACGTTAACAAGCAGATTTACAAAACTTTACTAGCTAGCAAATTTAACACATTTTTTTTTGCTATCTAGCTAGCTTGTAAAACATGAACATAAAAGAACATGACTAACTGCCTTGCTTAACAAGCTAGTTTACAAAGCAAATCACACCGACTTTCAAGCTAGATAATTTTACTCTGTATTTTAAAACATGTAACTAACAATCAAAGTACAAATCATGAAACGATATAGTACAAGTGTTATGTATGCACCTTTTAAAAATTTTTTTAAAATTTTTTTTTTAATAAATCAAAAACAATACATGCTAATACACTTCATTTGGATTTTACTGTATATAGTAAACTTTATTACATGATTTAATGAGCGATGTGTTAAACATTCAAAATGTAACAATAATGTGAAAAATTGGCAGTAAAAACAGAAAAATGGCATTTGAAATTCTTTATACCTTTCATCATGCCGTATCTACTTTAATGTTTTTCTTACTCATAAACTGAAACACATGAGAACGTACATGTATTTGGTCATTAACTTATTTTGCCCATATAAATAAATAACCCTATTGTCATGCCTAAATTTTAAAGGATACCATTTTATGGCATTATTTTCAATTGATGCTACAAATCTTTAACACAAGTTACTGACTGCAATGATTAGAGAATGACCTACATTTGTAAATCATAGAAGGTTTTTACCACCCAAATCATTCTGAATTGCTTGCAGTACAGCATCTAGGCACCCTAAAGGACATACGGTTGTCTTTTGATGAAAACAGCAATGGACAGAGAGGACAATGCATTCAAACCAGGATTGAAGAACGCCATCAATGTCGAACTCCATTAGTTTTTGATAAACAGCGGAACAAAAAGTGTTTGGCAGCAGACTCTGTTTTTTGGACCCAACTTTAGAGCACAAGCGACTACCTTGCCTTTGCCACATCTGCTTGGAGAAAATTAGATGAATAAAAATGATGACAGGGAGTTGAAAATGAACGCAGGGACGATCGCTCTCTCTGTCCAAGCCAGCTATCACAGCAAGGCCCTTAGGACCGAGCGTGGTCAAATGTAGCCAATCAATCTCCGAAACTTCCTCCCTCACAGAACTAATGAAAACTAATAGCTGGCTCGTGAAAGGACTCATCCATCCTGCTTGTTTTCTCCGACCAACTACATGTTGGACATGACCCCTGAGATTTGAGATGCTTTCTGTGGGTCTGGGAAAATAAAAACTATAGCTGGAAGAAACACTCTATATCTAGATTACCTGGATTATCTAAAGTCATGCTCAGTTGCAATCAGGTTTGTAAAAACAAACATTAAATTCAATTACTTCTGATGGGAATTCAGTGATTCCTGGTGATCTTGTTGGCAAAAGTTGTGTTTCCGGGCCAGTTCAATGTGGTAAAGATTAGTCGTGAATTATTTGTGGCTTGTTGCTGCTGGTGATGCCAATCGAAAGTGGCTCAAGGCAATATTGGGACCAATCCCAGACCTGAATAGAAAGTGACTTTGATTTTTCACTTCATTTCATTTCTCGTCTGTCAAATTCGTTTCTCCCCGTCAACGGCTCTTTCACCACATTTCCGATGCGGCTGCCATCATCATGGGGAAGAAAGTGGAATGGGATTGAGATGAGACAGCTGTTGCCCCAGTAATCCAACCATACACTGTAATCACTGCGCGCACACACACACACACACACACACACACACACACACACACACACACACACACACACACAGAGACTTGTTCCAATGCAAAATGATTCATCAACAAAAACAATAGTGGGCCGTGCAAATCCCCGAGTCCGTCTGGCCGTGACCGAAGGCTTTGCTTGTCTGAGGTTATTGTTGTTTGAGAATCTGACTCACTTGTTACTTTGTGCATAATGTCACGAAGCATTACAGCATTTCCATCTTGAAGTTTCTTTCCTGCTTTAAAATTTTGGAGGGGGTTTTTGTGAGGGGGCAAATGTCACCCATAATGTCTGACTTATATTTAACCTTTCAGGCATACTGCATATTTGAGAGCTCATCTCTCCCACTGAGCGGAGTTCAGTTTTGGCCTTTTTTTTTTTTGACTTGCGTGACTTGTATATCTGGGTGACTGCAGCCCTATTTACCCCTCACGCGGTGTCCAGTTGTCTGGCTTGCTATGTCACTCTTGTGGGAAACTTATTAAAAATAAAAATAAAAAAACACCACTGCTTCTGGGTGACCTCAAGTCTCGGCGGAGATTCATCACATGAATAAGAAATGGAGCTCGTAACTGCATCTCGTTGTCTTGCTGTACCTAGTCTCGCGGGGACGCTCGGGGGGACGTCGACTGTCGAACGGAGCCGCGTTCACCAGAGTCCAAAGAAACCCAAGCTTTTGTAAGAGGTGCTGTCTTAGAGCAGAGATTTATTAGCCATCGGGGATGTTTAGTCACTTCCTCTGTATTATGTGTCCATCCAGACCTTCGTGCCACCGTCCTTGTGGGGATTTATTTAAGGCCCGACTCATACTGTAGATGGTATATCAACTCTCATTCTTTCCATCCTCATGCACTCCTTTTATTGCCCACCTATCCACATACTGTTCTATCTTCTAACCATTTCACTTTTTTCAGTGTGTTTGTGACCAGGATAATATACAGTATATGTTCTGACGACTACTACTAGTACTATTAGTGAAAAAAAAAATGCAATTAATACTGAGTGGATAATGTGATATTTGGCATTCAAATTGCCCATAGTGCGTGAAGGCATGTGTTAAAGTTGACCAGAGATCAAACTACAGTATCTAGGTGGACCACAGAGATTCCTATTGTAGATGGATTGACGAATGGATGGAGCAATAATATTAAGCTGGCATGAAGGTTGACTTCCTCATACTATGGTTATGGGCTACTAGGTGTGTACTGCTGTATGAGAGAGCATACACATGCGAGTGTACTCAGATACAGAACAATATTACGATTATGAACACTGGCCGGGGGGGTGGGGGGGGGAGTTTTTTATTTTATTTTATCCTACACCCTAAAAAATGCTGCTGCAGCTGCAGCTGCTGGATAAATATTGGACCAACTACATGCTGGGTTAATTTAACCCAGCAAAATGGGTTATTTATTTAACCCAGCAAGATGGGTTAAATATTCAATCCAAATGCTCGGTCATATTTAACTATAATGCTGTTTTAATTCTACCACACAAATAGGTTATTATTCTTTTTATGTTTTACATGTCTATGGGTAAAACAGTTTAAACAGTTAAATTACTTTGATATACTGGTCTATTACAAAAAAACTAAGTTTTGCAAACCATACATATATGCAATAAACAACACCCAATTAATTGTACAAATCATAGAAAAAATATTTATATTTATTTTTTCAAAAGCACAAGATCAGATAATACAAAACAAGTTCAACAGCGACATCATTACGATACTATTACTGAGAAGCACTAATGCCTGAGAGCAGCGCTGGTCATCATCTCCCAACATCAGGGTGTAGAGGTTCGGCCTCGACACTTCAGCCTGCTGGCGATATTCCACGGTGTCGGTTCCAACCTTAGAAAGAAAGAAATTAAATAAAGTAAAAGTTTATGGAAAAATCGAGAGGATTGTCTAGTCTGCATATTTGTAAGAAGATTAGTGTTTTGTCACACCTCAGCTTTTTATATGTGGTTGCTAACGCTAGCAACCTAGCTAAATGTTAGCGTCATGCTGGCACTACAGTTAACAGTTTAGCTTTCATTCATCACTTCACCACCATCATACACCCTGCAAGCATCTACACAGAAAGCTAAAAAGCTCAGACATTTTTGAAGTTTCTTTCATACACAGGTGGGGTGCTTTGGTTTGGCTCGCTAGCAGCCATTGTCAGATAAACTAGCATGCTATTCTACCTCACAAAACTTTTAGCCTGAAAAGCTTTTCAAGCTGAAAATTTAATTGTAACTTTAACACGGTAACAGTAATAAATGTTACATACAGTAAACAAATTCAGTCATGGGTGAGTAAAAGTGTCTATACAAACCTTGTATTTAACGTTTACATTTCCTCTTAAATGCATGAGGAGGAAGCCCCCTCAACAGCAGCCCAAAAAAAAAAAAAAGACACAAAGCTGACACAGCCTCTGAATACACCGGTGAACTTCGGGGGTGGGATGGTCTTGTCTGTGATGTTAGCTATCACTAGCTAACCCAACTCCACCCCAGCAAGCTGGGTTAAACAAAAAGTACCCAACTCCCTGTAAATAACCCAGAAAAATTACCCAACAGAGGCAACCCAGCGTTTGGGTAGTAAAAACAACCCAGCATTTTTTAGTGTGTAATTGAAGGCTATATTTGGGTTTATTTCTTGATTTTTGGGGGGCATTAATAGGAATTAATTTGTGTGTGCATTTGAAATAAAAAGTAATCTTTTAAAAATAGTAATCAGTGAATGAACTCATAATACTTAATTGGATTTACAATAATCCAGGTGCATAACCGGATTCTGAATACGCACAACTTTCTCCACTTTTTCAATTCCGACATAATATTTGGGCTTAAGGTGATGACTATGTATACCGCCTAGAAACAAAGATGATATAAAAATCATTTCTACTTCAGGGCAAAATATGTCGCTGACAGATGCTACTCTATTATTTACAGAAGATTACCTCATAACAGTTCTTGTTTGACTCTCATTGCAGGATCATCTGCTTCGCAAGTTGCAGCAATATCTGATCTGATGAGGGATTTGGAAAAAAAAAAAAGCAAAAGTAAACACTCTCTCTGACACGCGTTTAGTTGACTGCAAAGCACGTTCGTTAGCGTGCGAGTGCTTTATGTAAATACCAGTCATCCGTAGGTATATTTGGATTATTTAAGAAGCAGACGAGTCAGTAAACTCTGAAAGGCATCCCACGCAGGAATTCGTTAAAGTAGGAGCGTGAGAGGAAAAAACTCATAAAAATCCCTGTTCAATAATTCAGAAGGCAAATATTATATTACCGGACGTTGTTTATAAACCGGTCGCCCCCTGTGCGTATGCGTGTTTTCGCCTCTAGGCATCGAAGGTCCTATGAGGAAGAGCAAAGCAGAGAAAAAGAGACAGGGATGACGGCGAAGGCCGTGCACAGCACGTCTAATGTCTCCAGTCTTTCAGTTTGGGGATTTTCATTTATTTTTTAAATGCCTTTAAAATTCATAGAGAATGCTGATTGGATTCTGTGTTTATGGTGAAGTGAAATTGGGTGTGAATTTGTTCAATTTTAGATAAATTTTCATATAAAACAACGGTGACTAGGTGTAAAAAAAAAAACACAGTACGGCGTATCCTATCTGTAACAGCTCACTCTCAATCCAGATTAAAAAGCAAAAAAAAAAAAAAAAACACCCAGAACATTGATTCAGTGCTTTAGAGATGCACAGCGAAGTGCGATTTGATAGAAAACATGATGTAAAATGTCTTGTGCGACGAACATTTCATCTTTTTCATGCCGCACTGCATCTCTGATGGAGCTGGTGCTAGTCATGATGGTGTGAAAAAAAAAAAAAAAAAAAACACGGTACGGGATTTCCCATTATATCCGACACGTTTTAAATAAAGCAGGTCGCGGGGCGCATCCGAACATAATGTATCATGGTGATGGCATACTAACTAAACCTGATGTTACCCTCTGCATCCATACATTACGCTGCTACCGGCTTAATGAACGCCTCACTTTTATTTATGAGCCTTTTGTAGTACTGAGAAATTAACATAATCACCTCCGGAAGAATTAATCGAATCGTAAATACTTTTCAGTTCTCATGCTGACTTTTTACCTTTTAGGTTTTAGTCTTTTATTCATATATACACATTGCATTGCATTCCATCAGTGCAATATTGATGGCAATTTTAACCTTATTTTGACGGAATGAACCATGTGAAGGATAAATCAGATGCGCTCCTCAAATCTTCTCCTTCAGAGTTATGAGTTCAAGTCATGTCAGTTCTGATGACCATCCTGTCCACAAGTAAAGAGTAATAAAGTCTCTGGGATTGGTGAAACACTCAAGGCAATACAGAGGGCAAATATCTGCAGAGTGTCAGACAGACCTAGTTTAGTGAAAATGTAATACAGTGAAAGAGAGAGAGAGCTTACTTCTTGATACCTAGTTTAACTTAATTAAAATATTCCATGCAACACTATGATTAAATAGTGATTATGATTAAATCGTTATTTAATACTCCATTTGTTAATCTCTCTCTCTCTATAAGAAAAAATAAATCTGGATGGTGCAACATTGGTAGACCAGTCTATCAGAAAATTGCAACTGGTGCAACTCTAATTCCAGCCCTAGAGCATGATGCTACCACCACCATGCACACCAGCTCCTACAGTGTTCTTGGGGTTAATCTCTGATTATATCCTCTAACACCCTCTATTCTCTAAAAGGCTTTTTTTTTTTGTCCATGTGGTGAGCTGCAAACTTTTGTGTGGAGCTTAAAGCTGTGGTTTTTTGGAGGAGGGGCTTATTTCTTGATCTTCTTTTAGTTGACTGTAGACAGTACCACCAGTGTTTCAAGAGCTTCTAGTTCACCAGAGCTTCTTGGCTTTCTTAAATTTACTGATCTTGTTTGTAAATGGCTCTGAGACACATTCCTGGTGTGTGTACTGTAAGTACTGTACACCATCCTTTGTCTCAAATCTGCACTGAACTTGTTTGACTCTCCCACTGTACTGATCAATCATCATTGCTAACAGGAAATTAAACGATGACGTTGGACATTCAGTACCACTGTAATATACTGTACTGTGTGTGTGCATGTGTAAGAAGAACAGTTCAAAGAAATCATTGAAAGCCCAATATTGCCATGGTGTTCATGTTTATGAGGCTTTATATAAACTTCTTTTATTCGAACTGTTTAATAGAGTATTTACAAAATACATAGGTTGCGCTGGTATATCAAGAACAACGAAAAAAAATCCATATGAAACAATGTTATTGATACCTTGTGAAGATGAATCCATTTATTTACTGCATGGCCTAATTAATTAAAACAGTGATGGAGCAATTCTTACACACACACACACACACACACACACACACACACACACACACACACGCACACAGGATATGTTTGTGTGACTCATGGTGTCTGATGGTCACGATGTCATTTCTCAAAGCTGTTTCACTGACTTAGCATGTCTTTAAAGATTCCAGTCCACATGCCATAATCTCGGTCTTGCTTGGTTTCTTCTCAGCTCCTGCCTGCACTTTCTCCAGCTCGCTCGTTTCGGTGAGTGAGCTGCTATATGAAGAACGAGGCCCGATCCGGTTCACGCGTGTGTAAGAGCAGTTCTGTATCAGCAGGGTCGCAGTTCGACTCCTCTAGTGCGCTCAATTATCACCTTAGTGGAAATCTCTGGCTAATTGCTTCGATGTTTTTGCGAGTTGAATTTAACAAGAGGGAGACTAAAGGTCGTTCAGCTGTAAACAAATTGCAGGGAGACGCTAACAATTAAGTCTCTAACCCTTTTGCTGAAGACTCTCAGTTAAGGAGTGCTGAGGACACAGTTTGTTCCTGCTCGTCATGATGTAATAAGGCAGGCCGAGATGCTGGGCTAATTAAAGACCTAACTATCCTGATGTCATAAGCCACCAGACAGCTGACGGAGACACACCAAGAGAGACAACGCTGAGTAACGTATTTGGTTATCCTTTCTGTTTTTGTGGAAACATGACGGACTGTTTTATTTTTATTTTTAATTTTTAGAGTTGTTAGTGATGGAATGTCTGTTTATAGTTGCTATAACATAAATATGAGCAGCAACAAACTTTTTCTGAAAAAAAAAAAAAAAAAGATGGAGTAACCAGGAAATTCATCACACCATCCCGTGGTTGATTATTTTCCTCTAACAGTATGACATGCATTATATTTCTTTTACACAGAAAACAAGCTAATTTTGCCAAGTATTAGATAATGTTGTATTGTAGGATACAGCAACATTTCATACGAGATAAAAAAAAAAAAATTCTGTTTGTACACAAACTAAATAAAACACAGCTTGTGTTTTGTTTGTTCCATTCCAAAGGTGTGGGGGACACAAATTTTTGCCCTTAGCGTCATAGGATCCTGTGATATAACCGTTGTAGCTGTAGAATGTATGAGAAGCCAAAGAAAATATGCATGTAAGAGATATTGTGTGTGTGTGTGTGTGTGTGTGTGTGTGTGTGTGTGACTGGAGGGCACGAGCAGGATGAAGAGTGTCACTGAGCTCGGCAGGCTTTCGAAAACATCAGAACAGCAGTTGGGAGATTGAAACAGGTGCGACGCTCTTTTAGGTCCTGAGGGGAACGGGGCTTTGATGTGCTCAAAAGGAACCAGCGTTGGCTGTAAATGTATCTCTATATCGCCTTTTCTTCCTCTGAGAGGGAATCAATCTCGGCGCAGGCCAGCCCGCGGTGTCCTGTTTAAGATTCAGGTCAGAGTTTGATTAATGTAGGAGATTTTTATTTATTTATTTATTTTTTGAAGAGAGTGGATCGATCAAGGGAGACTCAGCGGAGAAGTGCTCTGAAAAATGATTCATTTGTAAATTCCAATTTACAAAAGCCAGTGTGTTTTAATCCTTTTTGTTGTGTTTGCGTGTGTGTATATGATATATACGTTTTTTTTTTCTTCCCCCAAACAGGGACCCCATACATGTTATTTCAAATTGGTGATATTTTGAGAGACTTGATGTATACATAGAGACAAGGGATTAATTGGGATTGTGTTGAAATTTCATTTTGGTTGTGCTATTGTTTTTAAGGAGGAATTTATGTTTTAGTGCAGAGGGCTGCTATTATTATTATACTCAATTTTAATAGTAGTTTTGGTTGGTGGAAAGGTGTTTGCACATGTCTGGATGGTTAATAGTTCTTTATTTACAATTTAAAAAACAGAACTAGTGAAAAATCCTTTTAAATCCTTCCTTTAAAAATTCTTCATTTTAAAAATTTTTTTTTTTTTAGATTTTAGTCCTTCACTTTGCAATCTGCAGTTGAAATTTTCAAATGCATTTGAACTGTATCATTTGTGAGCCAGCGACTGGTAAGAAACCTGTGACCTGGCATCTTACCGAGCTAGGAGAATTATAAATTGAACAATACGGCGAGCCAGCCAGGATGGGTAAATTTGCCATCAACAATTTATTGAGCCAGCCAGTAGCTAGAGCACGACAGTCTAACACTGTATATGATGCAGATTCCAATGAAGAACTATGGTGTGTCACAATATAAATCATGGGTAAAATCCATTGTAAATATGTTTCTTATTGAACTCTAAAATAAGTGTCTTTCATGTAAGTGAAAATAGACATGCAGTTCACACCAACCCTTGCATCTCAAATGAGCTAAAGCCGTAACATTCAATTACCGAAGAATAATGATGGACTAATTTATTGGCCCTACATCACTACTGGCAAATAAGATGGCATTCACGGATGCCAGTGGCTGATGCCATGTTCCATTAATATCCTGCTGCAATTTCATGAAAAATCCAATAGGTGGATACCTCCCAGTACAGGGATGATATTTATTTGTGTGTGTGTGTGTGTTTTTTTTTTTTTTTTTACTAATGGAAGAAAATGCAGCTAGAAAGGTGTTTCAGAACCATTTCAAAATTAGCTACTACAAGGAGGAATTTCATATTTAATTTCTTTAAAAGACTTATATATATAGTTTACAGTATATATGCATATGCATTTTTCCTATTTGGTAGGTAACTGTATAGAAAGCATAAATAGCATTTTAAAACAATTAATGTTCACAAGCTTCTTCAAGCTATCTTGTGAAAGAAGGATATATTACGGTTTGTTTCATACATTTGTAAGATTTTAATTTGTGCTCACTAAAAGATGATGAAGATGAAGGTGTAATGAACGGCTGAAAGATGATGATGAAATGTGATGAGTTTTTCATTTCTTTGTTTTGGTGCCACAAAGAAAGAAACAAATAACAATTGGCTATCGGAAAAATTTTTTTTATCTGTTTTGGTATTGGCAGGAATATTGCAATCGGTGAATCTACACTAAATATTAATATATTTCAGGCAAAGACAAAATTGTGTACATTTCTATAAGAAATAAAATAGCTATAACTATAACTAGAAAAAAGAGAACATAAAAAAAAAAATCCTGAACCACTTTTATTTTTTAAACCACTGGACACTAATTCAGATGGTCACGTGACTTCTGAGTAAATTCACTTTTGCACTGAGCAGAGCCAGTTCTGGGTGTTTAAATGGAGTTATGTAGGAATAAATGAGGAACAAGCTGCTAGATAAACCAAACTGACATTATATATAGTGCTTTTCTTTAAACCACAGCTATGCCTTCCCTAAAGTAATTGACAGTTTGCTGTAATCTCACCCACTCAAATGAGTCTGCACAAATGCATTAGCACAGCGCGCGCGCACACACACACACACACACGCGCGTACACACATGCACACACAAATACACAATGTAAAACCCCTCCTTTCTGTCACCCACTCAACAGCACATCTGTCTTCAAAATTACTGTACATGTCAGCTGGAGAAACTTTTCATTTGCAGAAGCACACGGCTGTCTTCTGCGCTACACCACTACACATTCCATTTACGGGACACGCGGAGCGGCATCAATTCGATAAATTGACTTGTCGAGTGCTGTAAAGCAAACTGCAACGTTTGTTCTTTCGCAAAATGAAAAGTTTCCTTAGGGTAGATTAAAGAAGTTGCGCATTACAAAGAACATGAAAGGTAGAAGAGCAAATCGCACACACACACACACACACACACACACACACACACACACACACACACACACAAAGTCTAATAAGCTGGAAAACAGACGGCTTGGAAAAATGTTTGACAAAAAGAAAAGCATGTGCATCTTAATTGCTCTTCTCTGTTACAAACTTGAATTCGTTCATCTTTAATTAGCCATTATTTAGGCCTTGGGCTTTGATTTGGGGGAAAAAAACAAACCGTTTTAAATAGTTAATTAGGTTGTGTTTTGAAATTAAAAAAAAAAAAATGTGCTGGGCCTGATTAAGAAAAACAGAAAGAGCCCCTTCCCACACAAAATCCTTAGGAATTGCATAAGCAAAATTTGAGGGGATTTTATCCATGAATTGTAATTAAAATGATTGAAAGCAATGAGACAATAAAACTACCAAAATTAAAGCATGTGTAAGATTACAACCACGGATATGCAGATTAGTGCAGCACTAAAGCCAGCTTTCCCTTACATTTTACACTTGCATTTTATTTTTTGCATTAAATTTTTTAGACAATTTAAAAATTTTGATCCTTTATAATTCTATTTCAAATTTTGACATTATATCATTATGTTTAAACCATCATTTTTGTTAACAATAAACAGAATGCTAAAGTTAAAAATTGCGCCTTACTGCTTTACAACTTAGTGTTTGTCTTGCGTTAACCAGCTGAGTTCAATGAATCGCTCTAATCTGTGAAAGTAGAAAGTTCTGAGCTGTCATAAATGCACCATGAAAACACTCCCGGAGGAGATGAAGAGACCCTGTTCTGTTTGTGAGACTCACAAGCCATGTCCAAGTCATATTACTAAATTACAGCGGCGTATCGATGCCGGGCCTCTGTTCACCGCAGCGGACCCGCTCTCCTGAGCCATCAGTAACTTATATAGTAGAGGCCTGTCAGCTCAAAAGTGACTGCAACAAATATCAAGCAGGCCGGATGAAACAGTTTATCACGTTTCATTGCTTTTCAATAGAGACGAGGACGACCTGATTTATTATTTATGTCCACATGGCCACCCTACCCCTGTCCTCCCAGGAGCACTCTAAAAATATGCTTCTCATTTGGGACCTCGAGGAAGGATAATGACTATTCCCCATACAAACACACACGTCCACACATGTACTTCTTTTGCTTCAGAACCAAACACGCAGCTCAGACCCGTATTTCAGATAAGACGTTTGATTTATGCAGGCGATTATGAATTATATTGCTGTGGGAAATCCACTTATGGCACCAGTGAAGAATTGAGATTAAAAGGTCAAAGTGCAGGAAGGTCAATTTGTCACCAGGGCATCATCATTGCAATTTATATCTTCTGTTAAGAGTGTGTGATTAAAAAAAAAAAAGAAAAAAAAAAGAAACCGCTTTGCACTATCAACGATGTTTTAATACTGTGAGATGATATGGATTTGTAAATGATTCGTGAATCTCTAAAGCAAACAAATCTTGAATCGTTCACTGCACCATGCCAGGGCCGAGATTAATTTCTTTTTTGTTTAATGGAGCAGGGTTACGAGCAGGTATCGAAAAGTTCAGTGATTCACGTGCAACAGGTCCGGTCACTTTCGCTGTACGTCCTGCCTCAGACGCCTTAAACCTGGCGATAGAATTCGCTATTGATGGTCTGGCCCCTGGTGATGAAATCTCGATGCACAATGCCGTGAATGTCAAAAAAAAAAAACGATATAATAACACACTGATGGGTTTCTTGGTAGGCTTCGACATGATGTTCGTTCTGCCTCTGGGTCAACAGCGTGGCGACGAACTTGGCAGCATCACACACGAGGATTGCCAAGACGGTTCCATATGACACACTGGCAGCGTTGTGGATTGCTCTCCAACGATCATCATGCACAAGTTGCTGAATGATTTTGACATTTTTGGGGGTTGAGCTCCTTAAAGGTCTTCCTGATCTCTTCTTGTCTTCCAATGATGTTCTTTCTTTTCGAAGTGCGCCGCAAACCTGTCAAATCATGTCTTTGGAGCATGATGGAGAAGATCACGATTTGTTTCTTCTGTGTTCTGCAGTTTACTTATTGAATCAGCAGATCGTTAGGTGATGTGAACTGATCAGTGGACTGATTCATTCTGAGCTATAGAGGGCTGAATTAAAGGTCTCTGTGTTTGTCTGTGCGAGGAAAAAATCCCTTCGCTTAATACTGATATGTAATCACACTATACAATAACAATAGTGATGAACATTTCTTATTGCATGTTTTTTTTTTTCGAAAACAAATGTAGTATTAGCAATTTTATTAATTTAGTTGTTGTTTTTTCTGCCTTACTGTACATGGCAGCACATATGAGACTGATCCAATCTGAATGAATCACGGAAGTGAACAGAATGAAATTACTTTTTTTTTTTCATCAATAAATGAGCACAAAATGATCTTTCTGTATTTCCTACTTTATTTTGCTCCTAAAAGCTTAACTTGTGTTGTACAGTCCAAATTTATTTTTCCCCCCACCATTCCAATCGCAACATTATGAAAGCTGTTGCCAGGATAGAGTGTACAAACTCTCGGTGGTGGAACGGCTGTTTATCTCTGCTAATATCTGTGATAACGTGATAACAGGAACGAAGTGCTACCCAGTCCAAACAAAGTAGTTACATCAGAAGTACACTTTTAAAGCAATCTCAAAAATTACACTGCTGAGCACACCTTCAGTTATGTAACTTGTAATTAGTAATTCAGTACTTCCTCATTCTTATTATGCTTCTTTTTTCTTTCTTTTTTTTTTTTTTTTGGGAAGAAGGAGAAAAACCGAAGCCTCGTCACATCCTGTCATAACTGTCTCGTGGAGCAGGATGGTGATTTATTCGCAGGCCCTTTAATTCGGAGGCTCCGGCTGGTGGTAATAGGCCGGCTTACGGGACAAGGTTACCTTGTGTGGCTGCTTATCATGGGGAAAGTGGCCCAGCAGGACGAGGCAATACTGCATTTTATTATCATTCAAATGAGAACATATAGAGGGCTTCTCTCAGATTGGGCCGAAATAATGGGAGCCATTTATCTTGCTCACACCGACCTTTCATATCCCATTCATGTCTTATTAGAGATTAGAGGGGCATGCATCATCATCTGGGCATAATTAAAAAAAATTAGATATGTATGTGGGAATGCAGTCGATTTGGACAAAAGTGGTGTTGGAGCTACTAGTTTTTGCCTGCATACACACTCTCTCTCTCTCTCTCACACACACACACACACACACACACACACACACACACACACACACACACACACACACACACCAAACTCTGTGAGAACGGTTACGCCTCCTGTGTTGACTTTTCCCACTGTTTCCTTTCAGTCTTGGGAAAAACCCCCGGTGTCCTGGAGCGACAGCTACTCTTATCAGGCTCCGGAGGTGTTTATGAGACGCCGGTTAAAACCTAACCTAATCACAACGTGCTGCATTAATGGGCTCTGCATCCAGCGAGTCAAGGCGTCTCTGCGGCAGTTCATCCATTTTTATGATGGATAAGGGGATGTGGGGTAGGGTGGGGTGGGGTGGGGTGGGGTGGGGTGTCATGGAGAGGGGAGAAGTGATGGGCTTTGGTAGCTGCTAGTGCCAGGAGCAGAACACAGTAGTTGTATAGCATTTGGAAAACGATGAAGCTTTACTGGCAACTTTTTTGCACATTTGTGACTTCCAAAGTGTATGACTACTGGTTTCCTTAATAAAACGTAATGCCTGCTAGATCTACAGCTCTGTGCAAAAGTCTTGAGCCCCCTCTTTTCTTCATATTAAATTACATGATGTAGATTAAATGAAGTAAATGGGAGCTATTTTACTGTGACAAGCTAAAAATACAATTTTAAAATTGATTGAGTGTAACATCAGCAACCTCATTTCCCCTCTCGTCTGTTCCAACCACTCAGCATTCAGTCAACAGTATACTGTACTAGTCACCGGATTGATCATCTGTCATTATGTGCACCTGTTTCTTTCTGGTTCATGCCTTAAGCTAAGATTTATTTATTTATTTTTGCCTGAATGATTCATAGGTCACTGTGTGGTGTAAGTAACAAATAACATTCTTCTGAAACTGCCCAGGTACAGGAACTGTACTGAAAAATAATGAGACACAAACTCATTGATTCACAAATAGTGATAAGCACAAAGCTAGTGTCTTACAGTATGTAGGGTGTGTCCTTGATGCGAAGATGGAGGGCGATTTGGAATTCAACCTTGTTTTATTATTAAAGAGTCAAAGTGTTTTTTTTTTTTAAATATGATATGATATGTTATCTGATGTGATAACTTTCTTGCTGAAAGTGCTTCTGTGACTGGTTGTGAATGTAGGATTTGGCAGCCAGCTGCTCTTGCCTCAGTACTGCGCACCGTACAGACCTACTATCACCCAAGATGTGACTGATAATTACATTTTACATTTAGGCATTTGGCGACTTACAAAAAGTGCTTTGAAGTTTTCATCACTGGATAGATACTTACACTGGGTTACTAGGTTACTAACTACATAAGTGCCATCAGTCAAACACAATTGGGAAGATGTTTTTTTTTTTTTTTTTGGAGGGGAAGGTGGGTGGGACCGGGGGATTAATCCAAGTATTGAAGAAACAGATTCGTCATGTGTCGTCATTTAAAGATTGCCAGACTCTGCTGTACAAACATCTAGAGGAAGTTCGTTCCACCACCTACTGTAGGTGCCAGAACAGAAAAGAGTCTGGATAAATGTCTTCCCCGATTCATCCATTCTCCCTGAGAACAAGGCGAGCTGGAGGATCGGCTGGAACATAGTGCAGTGTCTGGTGTGATTAGAGCAGAGTGGTAAGTGGGTGCTGGGCCATTTTTAGCTTTGTAGGTGAGCATCAGGGTTTTGAATTTGATGCGGGCAGCTCCCTGCAGGGAGCGGAGAAGTGGGGTGGTGTCGGAGAACTTGGGAAGGTTGAGAACGAGACGTGCTGCTGCATGCTGGATCAGCTGCAGAGGACAAATGGTGAACAGAGGTAGACCTGCCAGGAGTGAGTTGCAGTAGTCCAGTCTTGAAATAACAAGGGACTGAACAAGCACCTGAGTAGCCTGTGAAGAAAGAAATGGGCGGATTCTTGAATCCTGATGTTGTAAAGAAGAAATCAACAAGAGCTACTAAGGTTAGCGATGTGTGAGGGGGAAAAAGACAGATGATTGTCCACAGTTACCCCAAGATTGCAGGCAGCGGCTGAAGGAGTGATCTGATTCCTGTCCAGGGAGATCACAAGGTCTTGACCTGGGGATGAATCGCCAGGGATGAACAGCAGTTCGGTTTTACTCAGAGATCTGGGTGGAAACCTGAGTGTCTGAGGGAGGAAAGGAGAGAATAAGTTGGGTGTCATCTGCATAACAATGGTATGAAAATCCATGTGATGTTATGATCTTTCCAAGAGAACGAGTATAATAGAAGAAGACCAAGTACTGAGCCCTGAGAGACACCAGTAGAGAGTCTGTGTGGGGCAGATGTGGATCCCCTCCGTGTCACCTCGTACGATCTCTCTTCTAGGTAGGAATCAAACCATTGCCATTGTTCCACAGATTCCAAGGCTTGTAAGAATAGATAACAATATCTTTCACTGTGTCCAATGCAGCCAACAGGTCCAGGAGGATGAGAACAGATGATGGTTTAGTTGATCTAGCCGCATGGAGCTTCTCAGTGACTGACAGAAGGACAGTCTGTGTGGAATGTGCCACTTTGAATCCAGATTGTTTGGGATCATTAAGGTTGTTTAGTGAGAGATAGAGAGACATTTAGTTCTAAATAGTCCTTTAAAGAATTTTGGAAATAAAAGAACGAAGTGATACCGGGCGATAGTTGCTAACTTCTGCTGGACCCAGGCAGGGTTTCTTGAGGATGGGAATAACCCATGCCTTCTTAAAAGCAGCAGGAACATGACCAGGTGATATGGAATGGTTGTTGATGGTTGTGGTGAAGGGCAGGAGGTCTTGCGAGATGGCCTGGAGCATTGTGGAAGGTATTGGGTCTAATGAACAGGTGGTGGGGTTGGATGACAAGATAATCTGCTGAATCTCATCTGATGACAGATTGGAGAGAAGGAGGGGAGGGAAGTTCCTGAAGTTCTGGTGTGGGAATTGGGTTGGGAGCAAAGGACTGGCGGATTGCTGCAGTTTTCCATCGTAGAATGTGGCAAAGTCATCAACAGTCAGACAGGATGGGGCAGGAGGAGCTGGTGGGTTGAATAGTGAGGAGAAGTTATTGGGGAGTTTGCCAGGATCATGTACAGAGGCTTACAGCTTTTCCCTGTAGAAGGCAGTTTTGGCAGAAGTCACATGAGAAGTTGGAGAGAAAAGCCAGGTAGGAGACAAGATCTATTTCAAGATGTGATTTCTTCCATCTTCTCTCTGCAGTTCTTAATCCTCTCCTGTTGTCGCACAATACATTGGACAGCCAAAAAGCAGGACAAGTAGGCTTCCTTGGTTTAGAGGACAGAGAGGAGAGGAAAGTTTCAGTCACAGTCTCTAGTGGTAGGGAGGAAAACGAGTCTGAGTCTGGGAGGGATGATGGGGTGCATGAAGACACAGAGGAATGAGAGAGGGAGTGAAGGTTTCTGTGGGTGAAAGAGAAATTTTGGTGGTTAGCCTTAGACAGAATAAGAAGGGTGATGGTGAAGGATACCAGGTAATGATCAGATTTATGAAGAGGAATAGTGGTGATTGGGGAAAAGCGTCTGAAAACGAGGTCATACATGTACTGTAGTTAAACGTTCCAGTGATGATATGCTCATTATCATCATTCATGGCCTGTTTCTCATCCAACAGGTTACTCGGTCAGAACTAACTGTTGTAGATTCTGTATATTCCACTCTTTTTTTTTCTTTTACCCTGAGGTGTTTCTAACATACATTGTATATTACTAACATTTTCTATCTAATGCTTTATTTTGTCTCACTGTCAAACCGATTCGCGCATGAAGCCAGATCTCACACACTCCAATAAATCTTTTTTTTTTTTCTTTTTCTGATGCTCTTGGTTTTTGCTGCATCATATGTGTAATGCTGTGTAAGTCGTCGCCAGAGAGACATGGTGAGTGAGAGGTGGTGAGAGTTGCAGTCTGGAAAACATGTTTCAGTAATGGTCTGATCACTGTTCAGCACACACACATGCACAAATAATAATAATAATAATAACAATAATAATAATAACCTTTTTGCTTCTAAATTAATTTTTGTCATGCGACAAAGCGGAGGATGCATTTGCGCTCCCTCCAAAATTAATTTAAATAGGTGGTGCATCAGAAATTGGGTAATTAGCAAACAACGGTACCTAGGCAAGGCAGAAACAGGAAAACAGACACAACATCAAACCCTGTAATATCACACGCAGATTACAAGCTTAGTGATGTAATTTTTTTTTAGTACAGTACAAGTGCACAGGTAGTAATCAGGTGAACTTCAGCGTGTCCTGAAAAATAGATTCAGACTTACTCGCCAACCACAAGCAGCCACCCCCCCCCCCACACACACACAAACACGTAGTCCTCCTTAAAGGGTACCTATTTTGCAAAATGTACTTTAGTCATTTTTAGACATTCAGATGAGTCTCCGCATTTTCCCTGGCTTAAACAAGCTGATTAGATTTTCCCCCTAATGTGACTTCATATAGGAAGATATAAAGTCGCTAAGCTGGTTACCAGCTCTGGAGTTCTGTATGTGGTTGAGCAGTAGTTCATTTACATCAACACTAAAACAACACATTCTTAAAGATTGACACAGACCATACATGGTTTTTTGCCAGTTCTGCAGTCTTCAGTCATGTGATCTCAGTGCCATGGAAGGGAGGTTGGGTCTATATAGCATACTAAAAGTACAGGCAGACACAAATCAATTTGCAAAAATAATTTTTATAGATAGATGTGCAAGGCCGAGACAATAACTGTATCACTCATATTTTTATTTATATATTAGCCTTTAAGAGGAGTAAATCATGGGACCTTTTAAAGAAAATATGTAGCCATGCTTTAGTGCTCACAGATCAGCTTTCTTGCGAAGGCATTCTCTTTGTCACGCTGTAGATCACTAAATAGCTGGGCTGTAACATAGAGTCATACAGCTGCACCAAAAATGTTTCTAATTTGGAGTCCAACGTTGGTGCTGACGTCTCTGGAAAAAGGTGAGTAAAAAAAGATTGGCTTATAAGCTTTATATATATATATATATATATATATATATATATATATATATATATATATATATATATATATATATATATAAAACATGTACATGTGTGTGTAAAAATGTTCTATTTTCCATTTCTCCTTTTATTTGTCCAAATAGTATTTTTACGAACAGTGTATGATTTTGCATTATTGCACACTGCAGTGTAATGCTTGTTCTCAGAGCGTGCGTGTGTGTGTGTGCTTCTTTTGAGAGTGAAAGCCACCTGGGCAGGGGGAGCAGATGATGATGGATGAGTGAGCGTTCACTCCCTCCAGCGTTCCCTAATGAGTGCACGCCAGGTAACCCTCCTATTTCATCATTCCTGCAAGAGCGAAGCCGTTCCCTCCAAAGCCCTCTTAAACGCTAATTGAATGGTGAAACTTCGCCGCAGGACGCTTGTTGTCGGCTCGTTCGGCCCACCATTCATCTCCATCCTTCATTTTATTACATTTTTTATTTACATCATGGGTTTGTTTGTCCAACATACGAAACGCTAATCCAAGTGACTTGCAACAAGCGATTGAGTTCCAAAGCTCGACCCCAAGCGCGTGTCTCCACTCACAAAAATCCCTCGATAAACATTTATTAGACATGTCACTGACTCGTCAAAGCTTTTCACCTGCGATTCCTGGTGCCCCTGTGTGTTGCCTCGACCCTGTTTACACGCTCTTGATTCATTTAAAAACGTTGATGTGGTGCAAATGGTGTCCCCGGAACAATAAACCGTGGCTTATCTCACCGGCGTCCTAATAAAGGTGATGGATGGCGTGACTCAGAGACAAACTCAGACAATTGGGTTTGGCCCCACGTTTCTGTAATTCAAACGGCGCAGCGAGGGCGAGCGTCAGCTCAGGTTGCTCTCATTCTGCTGTCAGATATCTGGAGTTATTAAAAGCTTGAAAATATAGCTGTGACCTGAGACGGGAGACGACGAGAGTGAGGGTGAGAGGAGCGGTGGATGCTGAAAAACCTGATTGGTTAAGAATGTTTGCTTAAATAATATGTTACTAATATTTCTCTGTAGTAATGCACAACTCATGAATACACATAATTTTTTTTGTATATGTACATATATATATATATATAGAGAGAGAGAGAGAGAGAGAGAGAGAGAGAGAGAGAGGATTATCTTTGCACACATAAAAGTCAGATAAAAAAAAATACAATAAAAATCTGCCTCATTCCCTGTAGAAGGAGACTCTAGATGCTTGTTATTGATGCTCGAACATAATATGAATATATAATACAATTACTGTGTGAATATATATGTAGTTTATTCTAGTCTTGAAAAATAAAAGACAAATATGAGAAAAGTGGACAAAATTAGATGGACCTGCTTTTAAGACGGTCAACCTCAAGGGACAGTGTTAAGCGAAAGTCAACTTGAATGTATTGAACAGCATTGAAACTGGGAATTGGTTTAACATCATGATCTACACACATGATCAATAAGTTAGTTTGCTTCAGGTTGAGCCTTTGTATAATTAACAAAGCCCCTCTTTCTCCCTCATACTCAGACACACACACACACACACACACACACACACACACACACACACACACACACACACACACACCTTACTATAATCCAGGTTATCTGTCTTGTCCGTTCTCTCCTTCAGTAGATTTTTTTTTCCAAAAGTGACTAAAACTATTCCAAAGACTTTTGCATTGTACCAGAAGGTTTCTGGAGACTCCAAGAGAAAATATAGATTTTCAAACCATTTTTCCAAAGCCCTGCGATTCACTGATTCAATTCTTTCAAACAACTTTTCTAACCATTTAAGTTTTTTGAGTCAAAACTTTACAAGCCATCATTACAAGCCATGCCAGAGATAATAACCAGAGACGTTTGGCTTTTACATTTACAATTGACCTGTTATATTCAAATGATCCTCCAGTCCTGTTGAATTGACAAATTGTCTGCAACAGTAGTCGTGGCTGCATGGATCATCGTATATTTATACATTAAACCGGGACTTGCGATGAAATTTCCGGTGAATGATGGTAAAGCACAGTACGGTGATGAAACTCTTAGAGACTCCTGATAGACCTGATATGGATAACATGTCTCCAACTTACGGAAGAGACGCATCTGTCTGTGGGAACTGTGCACACAATCATTCACCACTTGCACATTACAGGGACTCGGCTGGGAGTTATTGTCACATCGACCATACAGTCCTGAACTTGCTCCAAGCCATTTCCGCATGTTTGGGCATTTAAAGGAGTTCCTGGGAGGCCAGCGTTTCAGAAGTGAAGTAGGTAGTGAGAAAACTTTCTACCTTGATGGTATCCAAGCACTAGTGAAATGCTGGGATAAGTGCGTTAGTGTAGCAGGGGATTATATAGAGGAATAAAGGGAGTTTAGGCTCTCAAAACTTTTTGGTTATTCTGCACAATTAAAAGTCACGGTTTATTTGAACACCCTTTATACTTGTGTTATGGTTGGTACTATTTAGCTAATAGGGCCAGGGCTGTCATTTTTTTTTTTTTTTTTTAGCATTATTACTCTTCTTACAGTATTCAGTTAGAATTTGCAGTGTTTTTGTAAATTAAGTAGATACTGTACTTTCCAATTAAATCTTTGGTTTCATCATACAGTACATGCCAAAGGGCTCAAAATGCAAAAATGCAGAGTGACGGGTGGATTGGGCAAGATCGGGAGAAAAACAGATCAGAAACTGACATGTTTTCTGATTTTCTGATTATGGTGCACGTCAAACTAATGAGTGCAGTCTTACTGTAAGTCTTGGTTAATGATCCAAATTTATTTATTTTTCTTTGTATCTTGTGTTGATTTTTATCTGTGGAACTTCATATTGCAAATTGAAATGTAATTCAAATGAACCTGAATGGCAGATGCTTAAAAAAACAATGACAACTAATCAAGAAAAAAAAAGAAGAAAAAAAAAGACAAATAGTTGTTGACTAAAAAATGTCAAATGTATTATTGTTGATATGGTGAGGTTTTCTGTGAGGAAATGTTTAGTTAACATTTATAAAAGGAGTCTCCAGTGTTGGCTGTGATTTTTGTAACTAATCACGAATTACTGTACTATTTTTCTATTTTTATAACAAAAAAGTTATAAAAATGTGTTACAACATAAAAAAAATCCTTTTTCAATCATTACTATATACAGTACAGACCAAAAGTTTGGACACACCTTCTCATTCAAAGAGTTTGAATTTGTAATATGGCAAGAAAAAAGCAGCTAAGTAAAGAAAAACGAGCGGCATCATTACTTTAAGAAATGAAGGTCAGAAAACTTTGAAAGTGTCCCCAAGTGCAGTCACAAAAACCATCAAGCGCTACAAAGAAACTGGCTGACATGCGGACTGGCCCAGGAAAGGAAGACCGAGAGTCGCCTCTGCTGCGGAGGATAAGTTCATCCGAGTCAGAAATCGCAGGTTAACAGCAGCTCAAATCAGAAAGCAGGTCAATGCCACACAGAGTTCTAGCAGCAGACACGTCTCTAGAACAACTGTTAAGAGGAGACTGTGTGAATCAGGCCTTCATGGTAGAAGATCTGCTAGGAAACCAGTGCTAAGGACAGGCAACAAGCAGAAGAGACGCGTTTGGGCTAAAGAACACAAGAAAGAACACAAGAAAGAAAACTCGCTGAATGAGAAGGGGTGTCCAAACTTTTGGTCTGTACTGTATATATAGATGCAACTGTGCATATTCAGTATTATTTTCCTATTTTAGAATACAACAATCAACATTCTGTCATTTCTAACATGAACTTGATATTATGAGTTATGCATTTGTAGAATGTGCATCAACCTACAACTGTGTAGCAAAGATAAAGTGCTTCCGAAATGAATTCTGCTTCTGTATCATCATCTCCTTCGGCGTAAATATCCGTTCTTGCTTGTTGGGAGGAATTCTGGCAAAATGCTTAATGCCAGATTTACAGCATTTGATAAGCTTCCAAATGCACCAAGTTGTGGTATATGCCAAGGCTCAATCACTGAAACACACACACACACACACACACACACACACACACACACACACACACACACACACACACACACACTGTACATGTGGAGCTCAGTGGACATCAAAGCAGCACCTTACCGCCTCATTAAAAAGGGTAGAAGCTAATTATAACGTGTGCCATGTCTGTCTCTAGCACGCTGATTATCACTCTCCACCTCTCCCTGTGACAAATGTCTCACTCTGCGACTTTACTCTGTCGCGACAGAGACAGACGCTCTTTTGCTTTTAGATCACAGAGTGAAAGAGGTGCCTCGCTGTCTGACTCGTGCCTTCGTCTGAATATTTCACTGTCACTCACTTTAAAGTACTGGTTTAAAGCAGGTGGAGGCTCGTGTCTGCCTAAACAGGGCGGATTAGGAGCGGTGTATAGGCGGCGTCTGTGCCTGTGTGTTTGCGCTGGACGCCTGGTGCATTGGAGGGTTTGACCCGAGAGAGATGCCAGTTGCTGCGTCGTTCCTTGCCCTCGGCCAGCGCCAGACTTCCTGCTGCTTTCCTGCGATAACCGTATTTGGAGAAACATGGCAATTAAAGCGGCAGTGTTTCCGCAGACGATTGTGCTGGTGCTGCAATCCATTCCAGGCAGCACTTAAAAACACTGAGGGGACAGAAAACAGTTGCTGTGGCTCAGACATGGCTTATTTTAGAACATCTAGTGAGCAAAGTGCTGCCAGACTCACCATTTCCCGACGCTCAGTAGGATAGGCATGAATACAAGGAAAGCAATGGAGCATCTTCCAGTTTAGCAGCCCTAGTAGAAAACTAAATCCAGCATGGCTGTCAATGGGGTTGTGAGAGTTGGGCTGTGAGGAAATGGAATCCCAAGCTTAGCACTTGTATTGGATCGTGGGTGTATTGAAATGGTGATGGATAAGGTCATATGGTGTATGTGAAAGGCTAATAAAATGCACAAGGTACATTTCTAAAATTTGTGGTTTGCCTCCCACCTCGAGGCTTGGAGGTTTGAATCTCGTCTTTGTTATTTGTGCCTGGATTTCGCATCCTCTCCCCACTGGGTTTCCTCTGGTACTCTGGTTTCTCCCTACATTCATGCAAGACATGCACTGTTTCTTGTCTTCTTGTCTCGTGCCTTGACTTCCCTGGGATATATCTCCCAGCTCCCTGCTCCCCTACACAGGATAAGTGGTATACACAATAGATGGCTTTATAATTTATTCTAACTTCCACTATGGGCGCTAAACCTGATAGCTTTGCATGGCTTTGAAATCCAAAGACACAAATCGGTGCAAATGGTTCTGCAGTGGATAATAAAGGTCAATAGCAAATAGACAGTCTGGTTCAGGCTATAGGAAAAGCTATTGTGACTCAAATAAGCACCTCTTTATATCCGTGTTTAATAGAAAAGGATCTCCAGAACTTTGAGGCAAGCTTTAAGAGCAGAAAACATCTTCATTCACCAGAAATATGAGACTACAGTGAACGCAGACTCGTTGAAACTGGGCATTCGAAAATAGATTGAAATGGCATGTGGCCTATACACCAATGTGTATAGTGTATATACTACAGTATATACTTTGAATATAGTATGCAGTATGCCTGGAATGGATTTGGGGGCTTAAAAAGCCCTTGAAATGGCTAACCATCTAGTAAGAACACAGTCCATGTTAATGTTAATAAATCCAACATTCCCTGTCTTTAAGTTGCTATGAAAAAACTCCCAGGAAGACCTCAAATGCCTTTGGCAGAAAGCGACAGTCAGCATCTTCCTTTTAACAACACGGTTGGATTTATCCATTTCTCGAAATGTTATTTAAACCCAAATGTCCTAAACCTCTGCACCTTGCTCAAGGTTGAAGTGTGTAAAAATGATCTCATTGTTATAATTGATGCAGCGTAATTGAAAATTTATGTCTTTTTATGGTCCACGACTGACTGATTTTAGAGTATATGGGCAATAATGTTGCCCAGAGAGAGAGAAAGGTTAAGGAAGACGTACCGGGCTTGAGTTGTAGATCATCTTGCTGTAGAACGCAACAGTTCTCGTAATGTTTAATGGGCTGGGTTATTGCAGCTGTGCACCGCTCTTTCGTTTCACACTTCTGCACAACATTTGAAGGAAACGCCCGAATCCTATTAGCAGCACTGTTAATTCACAAGTCCTTCGCTGCAACCTGGGATTCATCTTAATCAGACCTTCATATGCTACAGTACCATGTGAAAGTCTCGGGCCACATGAGAAAATGATGTGCGAAGCAATTTATCTTGATGGCAATTGTTTATTTGCTTAAAATAACTTTATAAATCATTGGAATGAACAAGCACAATATTTAGACAATGTTAATTACAATATATATGATTTATTTTTGGCTAAAAACAAACAAACAAACAAACAAGTTATTTACCTGGCACCTAACAGAAAGTGCTGAGTACAGTGCCATGTAATGCATTTCCAAACTTAATAGACCTGGTTGTTTCTCCCTTTTTAAAACAACCAATCCAACTAATCAGCTACAAAGTCTACTTTTATTGTGCAAGGACAAAATGTGCTGGGTTTGTTGACTAGCCAGTCAGATTCTAGATTTAAACTTTTCCCCATTTTTTTCCCCCTTGCTTTTGATGGTTGGTGTAAGTGGGCTTTCCTTTGAAGTTTCTTTGGCTAATCAAAGGGTGTTTTCACATTAGGGCCTCTGGATCATTTCTGAGAACACTTGAACACCCAAAGTCTGGTTCAGTTTGATCAGCGAGAACACAATCACTCCAAGCTCGGTAACCGTGCCTGAACTGCTGGGAAAGGCGGTCGCAAGTATGATACAGCATACTCGGGCTTGGTTAGGACCATATATGAAGACCAATCGTACATGAGAACAAAATCTGTGTACACGTAGCACGCTCCAATCTTATCCTCTGACCTATGAAGCCACAGCTGATAAAGTAGAAAAACATGTAAGAGTGGTGTTCTTCAAATTCCCCCCCCAAAATATCAATAATATTAGGCATAGGGTGAAGATTAACGTTGTCATTCTCTTCTTCTCTTGTGTTTAATGTTGGATCACTACCCAAGTAGGTGCATACTGCCACCTACTGTATTGGAGTGTGTGTGTGTGTGTGTGTGTGTGTGTGTGTGTGTGTGTGTGTGTGTGTGTGTGTGTGTGAGGGGGGGGGGCAATCATGTCTAATATAAAAAGTCCTAGAACTCTGATATTTCCTAAACAGATTCTTTTATGAAGACCAAAACAGAAAACTGTTGTAATTCAAGGGACATTTTCAACAAAGGTTTGAAACCCTGCTGATGAAGTACTTGTTTATTAAAACAGAAACCTTTTCCACCGGGCAAACCACTGCATTTATTTTTCTTCAGGTTTGGGCTTCTCTAATGGTTTGGACATTTCAAATCTCATCCATCTCAAAATACTCTTGAGAATAGGATTTCCACATATTTAAATTTTCCATACACACCACATATTTAATATTTTATTAATAAGCAAGGGTTTCTAAAAAACGTTTTTTTTAACCAATTGAAACCAACAGAGATGTCTGAAGAATCTTTCAATGGAATCAATTTCAATATTCAAGATTCTTTTAAATCAAGCGTTTCTGCTATAGCCAGGAATGGGATTCCATTTTTAAAAAAGCAAAAAAGACTTCCATGAAGATCCTGTCAGGTTAATGTCAGGTTAGTTGGTTTCTAGTCGGTTTCTCGCTCCATGCGTATCCCATTGGGCTTCCATGCTAAGAATATCCTATAAACTGTGTTTTAAAAGATGCCTGTCCAATAGCAAGTAGTTTAATGTTATTCATAGAACGTTTTATACGTAGATTCTTTTCCTAGGACAAACTTCTCTTTATGGCTCAGATTGTTTACATCATTGGCTGAAATGCACCCCAGAAGCCCAGCGCCACATTTGCTCTTTTTGAGAAACTCTGCTACCTTTTAAGAACAGAAACATTGTGACTTTTGTTGCATCCGACATTCTGCCTCTTATTGTCACCCCCTGCTTTACAGTCCTCAGCATCCTCAATCACCTCTGCTTTGCCTTTCTGCAAAAATGATTTCATAGCGTCAGTCGATCTCACAGACCATTTTTAATAAGATTTCCTCTGTGAGTCGAGGTGTTGACTTTGGTGCCAGATGACGCTGCCAGATGCTGAGCGTGCATTTGACTGGATTTCTTTCTGTCCTTTATAAAAATGCCCTTTAAAATGCAGACAGTGTTTCTATATTTTTCATTGCATTTTTCATTTAAAGCTGTTTTATTTGGATTACTCAGATATACTGTTATATTGTTCTGAACATAAAATTTTGCAGATCCTGTTGGGTGGAATGTTTCCTGCTGGCCACATTGTTGATGAAAACTATGACACACACCGTTAAGTCAGGCTTCTGTAATCCTTTTGAGATGTAATGGTATTTATTAATACAATATAGTGAACCTTGCCTGGCTTTCCAGTTTTACAATTGTTTCAAATGTCAAATCATCACCAAATAAATGCTTACCAAATAGTTTCAAATAATCATCCACAAATTACAAAAATAACCCTTCAAAGAGTACAAAAAGTAATTGCCAAATATCAAGAAAATAGAGTTGCATAATCTGAAATATTCACCACAAAATCTAAGTAACCATTTAATAATCTCCGATATCCACACAAGAGTCAAAATAATAGAATAATCAAAGATTCCTAAGAATAATCCCAGATATTCACCTTCTTTTAAATGTAAAAGAACCACCCAAATAATCACAAAAAATCACTAAATCATAGGTTCTCCAATAAGGACTAAGTAATCTACTGAACAGTCTTTACAACTACAATTTCATTAGCAATTAACTGCAGAATAATAGCCAAAGAGTCTGCCAATAACTACCCACAGAAATGGCAAAGACGTCACCAAATAATCCCAAATAACCATCAAAGAATCTTTGAATCAGAATAATCCCAAATAATAATAACAACCAACATTTCCTAGCATAATTTTAAGGTGAATTAACATATTATGGATGACACTTTAAAATCCAACCCAAGGGGAAAAAACATTGTCAAATTATTTTTTTTCTTTTTATGCGACAATATAACAAGCAGCTTGCTATTTTTTAAATATTTATTTATTTATATTTATTTATTTATTTTATTATTATTATTTTTTAACATACCCAAGCCTCTTCCAAATGGTTGAAATGTCACTTCATGGTAAAAGTTCAATATATTTAGTAGGGCTGCACTGATGCCAACTTTTTATCAGACCAAGTAATTTCAATGCTGATACTGAGTACATAGATACACTAGATAGATAGATATGTAGATAGATAGATATTTTATTGATCCCAAAGGAAAGTACAGGTACAGTACAAGCAACAATATTTGTACTTAATAATATTACACTTCAAAGAATGACTTTCAAAATGTTTTATTTCTATCAGCGATCCTTATTTTTAACTGTAAAAAATTTAAATAGGCAACATGACAATGTCACATCATGTAAAATTTTGAGAATTCCTGAACTAACATGGAACAAATCCTGAACACACACATCTCACTTAAACAAATACGGTAATTCATTTAAGTATCATGCAACGAACAGTTATAGCAGAATATCTAACTTTACCAGACCAACTAAAACATGTGCTATGTTAACATATGGCAGTGCTGTCTATCAGGGCTAAGACTTAAAAAAAAAATTTTGTAAAGTAAGGAGCAGGTTCGTTTTGGTTAAAAAGAAACTTCTCTGCATTATCACCTGTGAGCATGTTTCTGTTTTTGTCTTCAATATGTGACACTGAGCCCAACAGGCTTTTTCACCCTGCATACTACTGCAAGCACAGTTAATTCCCCAGTGCTAAATTGACACTTGGACTGTTGAATTAACACCCAGTAGTCTATATATGAGTCCAGTTGGTTAAATCAACATTGGGGACTTTACTGTGTGGTACGGAAAGATATACGGGTATGGCTTTTTTGGGATATGGTGGGAAACCACACTTTGTTAACTAATGTCCCTGTTGCAGTGGTTTGTCTTCCTGACAAGCTGTGGTGTGTCGAAAGTATGTCCCAAACTGGGTTGTTTTTAAGCCAGTGTTTTTTAGGGTGTATCAATCCGATATCTCATACTAGAATCAGTATCAGTGCCTCCCTAATATTTACAAATTCTGAAGAAAGCATCATTTATTTATTTCTCATGTTTGCTACGAAGCAATTAAAAAGGCATATAGTTTAAAGACACTAGTGTTTTATTTAGCATAGTATACGTCAACTGAGTGGTAGAGATGGCTCAATCAGGTTAAGCTCAACACATCTACCAAAAATGTAAAGTGGAACATTAAAGGGCTTGGAAGGGATGTAGATAAGGATTTTCAAATGAACAAAAGCACATAGTAAAATATTGGATAATAATGTTTTGGAATGTTTAATGTTTGGAATGTCTTAATCGTTTTTAATCTTTTTTGCACTTATGACATCATTTGAAGGCAAAATTACCATATAATCATTGTAGGCACAATATACCATCTCAGAGCAAGGTGGGCACAGGATGGTCATGAATTGTGATTAGTCGGCACAATTTTAATAATGTTTTAATATGTACTGTAGGATATTTTTAAACACACGCCAGTCTTAAAGGTTGGGTCATGGAAAATTTAATAAACTGACAAAATGAAAAACTAAATGAATAAGTACAGATGCAACCTTTGAGACTTTTTTTTGGGGGGGGGGGGGGGAGAAGGGGGGGGGGGAAGGAGGCTCCTATGAGGGAGACATGCTCAGTTTCCAATTTGAGAACCCCTGCTGTAGATGAAAGTTTTATGATACAGTAAGGATAGTTGAAGGATATTGGATATTATAAATCATTTAGATATTGCTTTAGATAAAATAATATTAGAAATAGGATATTAGGACATTAAGAAAAATTAAAGCAGTTTTTCCATGGCTTGGTTATCGGGTAAACACATCTGATATTCCCGGCGGTCCTGTGTGCTGGGTTTAATAAATGCAAGTCTGATATCGATTGTGCATATTACAGGTCCAGGAAGACTGACAGGATGTAAATGAATTTCCTGGACTTTACTGAAGTCGAGTGAGTTTTGAGTCTGATGTTAAACTTTTTATTAAATCTCTTATAATATACAGTAAGACTAAATGCAAGAAAAGCTTAGAAAATCTTTCTGAAGTGTTTTTTTTATTTATTATTCTTATAGGTTATTGAAAGGGATACTTCTTTCTGTTTTTTTGTCACATTTACTGTTGATGAATGTTCATAAAACAAGTTGGGGTTATCAGTCAGCCTCAGGGTTAAAATCCTGGATATTAGGGCCAAACCTGATATACAGGGAAAAAAATATGGGAAAAGGATATGTAAGGGTTAAAATTAAACAAGTTAAATAATAAAAAAAAAGAGTTAATGCATACATAATTGCACAAATAAATGCTGGAACAAATGTATTTTTTTCTTATGGGAATTTAATTTGTTTGTTTGTTTGGCTTTATTAGATGTGCCTGCGACTTTAATTGCATTAAAAAAAAAAGTACAGCGCCATCTGTTGAATTTTGGAATTAACTAAAATTTTTACATGTTACAGTGAAGCACTGAAGGAAGGTGTGAGATTTAAGCTGTTTACTAAGTAGAACTGCACAATCATAAGCTTTACAAAAAAATGGAACGGGATTGAATTGAATAAGCGAGTATTTAAGATTGATTTTTATTATTTTTTTATGATATAAGGCCGCTTTGCATTTAAACCTAAAAGTAGCATATCTTCTCTTCCCGTGGGCAGATTGCGATGAAACAAAGCCTATACTGTAAGTTACCTCAAGCTCAACCAAATACTGTACACCAGTGAAAACGGCATTGAAATTTATTCAGTAGTTTCTACATGATGCATGCATAAAACAGACAAAAAAAAATCTTGATGTGTTTTATTCCTCATCCTACGATCTTATGATTTTCCACAAATATCTTCAATGTACAGACACGTCAACTTTCCAGTTTTATTATATGGACAGAAAGACTTTTGATATTAAATAATTAGCCATGTTTCATTTTGCTACATCCTGTTGTTGTTGTTGTTGTTGTTTTTTTTCCAGAGTCAGCGGCGTCTGTTGATCATGTGACATCACTAATGCACTTTCTTTTCATCTCTTCAGCTCACTTACCAGACGAGTCGAGTTTGATGAAAAAAAAAAACATGGCAGAAGTGTTTCTGCTAAAAACTTTTACAGTAGGACAGTGTAATATCTGCTCACACACACTACTGAAGGACGTGTTGCAGCGCTTAAATCACTAATCACACACTGAAAGAAAGCATGGATGATGTCTCTCTCTCTCTCTCTCTCTCTCTCTCTCTCTTTCCTCATGTTCTTTTGTTTTTTGTCTCTAGTGCAGACACACAGGGAATCTCAACATACACTTTCTTCAGTATGAACATGTGCTCAGGGAGAAGTGTAACACACACACACACACACACACACACACACACACACACACACACACACACACACACACACACACACTTGCTACACATATCTTTCCATTCTGCGATCTGATTCCACAATACTGATTTCTCTTGAATCTCTCTTCCCCTTTTTCATTTCCTTGCTTTCCAATCTAATCCCTGCATCTTTCTCTCATTGTTTAGATCTCTTTCTCTTCTTCTCTCATTCTCTCGCTCCCTCTTGCTTTCACTAATCGACTCTTCATTAGTCTCTCACTTTCATACCAAGTCTCTTTCTCTCCTCTTGTCTCAGGCTTTTTTTTTTTACCTGACAAATTCATTTATTCATTATTCACTCATTTATTCTTCATTAATCAACTGCAGCTCCTTATTCATTCACACATTCCTTTACTCATTCACTCACTTTGCTTTTTATTGCTCTCTCTCTCACTCACCCATTCATTCACTCATTCGCCAAATCACTCGTTCACTTCTTTCACTTGCATAAGCTTCTGATCTCATATCTCACTGATGCACATTCACAATCAATCTATTTCTCTTTCCCTCCCTCCCTTCTGCTCTCTCTCTCTCTCTCTCTCTCTCTCTCTCTCTCGCTTTTTCATTCCTCCACACTTTGGGCATCAGGTAACCTTCTGCCATGAGCCGCGTGGCAGGTAGTGATGTTTGCTATTTTAAGCATCTCCTAACAAGCCTCGTCAGACAGACCGCAGGGGCTGTGGATACACACACACACACACACACACAGACACACACACACACACACACACACACACACTGCAGACCCACTGCTGGCAAATCTCGCACAGCACAGCCAGAGGGCTTACTGAGAGCTCACACCACCTGACGCCCCCCACCCCCCACCCCCCTCTGCCACGTCCCTTCTCCAGTGTGTTCTGATCAATATGAACCCCATTCGAATGCCTTCAGGGACACGCGTTCTTGGATGAGGAGGTTAATTTGGTGCTGCTGGGTTCTATCACTACAGATCCAGAGTAAATACACGTCTCCTCCCTCTCTCTGTCTCTCTCTCTCTCTCTCTCTCTCTCTCTTTGCTGCCTGCCTGAATGCAGATTGAGACGCAGCCCAGGCCCTCATGCAACGGCTTCGATTTTTCTCCACCGAGGCGGCAAGTAAACGGCGATAGAGTTTGGGTGTTACACCGGCACTCTTATCCTTACCACGTCTGAGATCAGAGTATAATCATAAACAGATTAAGGGTTCAATGCAAAGGTTTTGGCAGAATATGAATGCAGTTTGTATTTGATGACCTTAAAATAATATTGCAACGTGTCAGTGAGAATAAAGCAGGCGTGGCCTTTGTGTTAATCCATAATTAATAAAGAAGCCATGACCTTTTGCTTAACAGAACCAATAAAGAGGGTGAGGCTTTTGTGCTTTAAAACTAATAACAGAGGCATGCGGTTATCATGACCAGTGACGGACAAGTGTCTTATGTGCCCGTCAATCAGATCGAAAGAGGTGTGGCCTGATATTAAAATCAGTTTAAAGTGGAATGAGTTACAGATTCTACACAAATACTGTATCATTTCAGTAAAAATGTCATTATAATTACAGACTACACACAGCACTATTCTTTTCTCCATGGACATGAAATATAATGTGCATTTATAAACAAATAAATAAATAAATAAATAAATAAATAAAAGTCTTAGTTATTAGGTTGCTCCATTATTAGCAGAGCTTCCCGAGGCGATTTCCCCATGGCGGGATAAACAGGAAATGTCATCTGGCCCTTTATAGAGCTGTCAGGTGATTAGAAGCAAAGAAAGTTCAACTTTGCAGGCCTCATTAAGAAGGTAGAATAAATTAAGCATGTTGGTATAAATAAATAAATAAATAAATAAAGTTGAAAGCTGAGTTTTGTTCCTGTTGAACTTTTTGATTTCTACACTTTTCCTACATTACCAAATCTCGTTAGTAACTTCACTAGCAAATAAACGAATGTACAGGAATGGTGAAGAAAAAAAGAAGTAGAAA
>JAAGKR010000405.1:0-115371 GCA_011419295.1 Clarias macrocephalus
ACACATGATTCTCCTAAAATAGTTTCAGATGTTGAGGTCTTTTAGAAGGTTGAGTTTAGCCTTAGTTTGAGTTAAAGTAGACCACATCACTGATTTCAACTTCATCCTCTGGCATGAATGAATGGTCTGATGAGTAGATGTTCGGTATGCAAAGAATAAAGTAATGTTACATGAAAGAAACCCGCAAGGGGTGAATGGGAGTGATGTGGCTCAACATGAAGCTGAGGCTGATTCCCACCCCAAAGCATACCCTTTTATATCTGTGATTGGATACTCAATTAAATTTTTCATTTTGTATTAAATGGCATACATTTGAAACATTTATAGTTGTGCGTAATGTTGTGGAATGTCCTTGAAACTAATGAGATCCAGTTATCACTTTCTTTGTAGGAACCAAAGTCATTTGTCCTCTTTTCTGCCCAAAATCTTACTGACATTATGAAGCACTGACAGTGGAGATAAATGTTACATACACATATCCTTGCGGAAAGCTTTGATAAGACCTTCATTTTTATAAATTATAACAGTTTGGAAAAATGCATTTATTATAAGGCTTAGACTATGTGTACCGTCTGCCATACAACTCCCTGTGTAGGAATCACTATAGGAATGAAAATGATAATATTTTGAATGACACCCAGAACTATTTCCAGAGCCATGCTGTTATATATAACTTTCAGATTTAAGAATTCAGTGTGCTATAAAATATCCATCCTATGACACTGACTCATATCAAGCAATATGCATGATTTAAGGTTGAAAATCAGATATTGAGATGTTCCGATGCTGTACATGGAAAAAACATATGGTCCACAGCTGTAATAATGTTCTGGTTCAGAGCGAAAATGCACATGACCACATTCTCTTAACCAGCTATGATCTGGCTGTGCCATTGGTTCAGCCATTCCCAATATAATGACTAAGAATGCTCCTGCTTCCACGAATGCAAGATACGATAACAACAAAGAGTTCTAACAATATATAACTTAAATAAAACACCTTTAAATAAAATGGAGTGGACAAGATTAGAGTAGTTTTTATTGTCTTTACATTGCTTCAATGCGGTGTGTGTTAGGAGGTGCATAACAACAGACTGAGGTGAAAAGTGGCATCGTTACAGCTGCTACAGTGTCTCACTATTGTATGTAGAGGACATACGGAGCAATCAACAACTATTTAATTCCTGTTTGATTTTTATTTCAATTTCTGTATTTGATGATTATTATTGCTATACCATACAGTAAAGAAAACATCAGGCCCTTATCTATCCATATATTTACCATTATATTTTAGATTACTGACAGCAATTTAAGTAAAAGGTAGAATCTTTTAAGTAGACTTGTTTTTAGAGATTGGTACATCCCTATTTAGCTTTAATGGCAAATGCGCTTAAGCAGTTATGGACCCCACGAAAAATTGTTTCATCCATTTGAGATCTCCAATAAAGGGAAAGCTATCCCTTTATACAAAGTTTAAAATGGAAAAGAGAAAAAGAAAGAGCGTGCAGAATCTTAAATAATATATCTATAAGATACTAAACATTTACTTTCTTCATGTAAAATATTTCAAAATTCATAAACCTAAGAGATAGAGAGAAAGAAAACATTAATGTAAAAGCAAACTAATTAAAGAGGTTATATAAAGTTCAATTCAATTTCATACTTTATTTTTCCTTTCCCATCTTGCTGACCTCATCTAAAGAGGTATCTAATTGGTGGAACCTTCTCACAGTCCTTGTCCTCATCGAAAGACGGAATGATCTCCAGCATCTGCTTGTGAGCTGGAATCACAGTCTTGGTGACCATCTGGACAACTTCTGACACTCTGCAGAAAACAAAACAGTTCTCTCAGGAGGAGACTACTACCACTGTAAACTGCATTCAGGGCTCACATGGAGAATATTTGTGCTGTAAATGATCACAGAGGAAGAGGGAGGTCACCATCATGCCAGGAAAACAGAGGAAGTCTCTGTTATGTTGCTGATTTTCCATGCAGAATTTCCTGCAGCCATGTGGTAAACTATTTGGAAAAATCTATTACGAGTACAAGCAAATGAAAGTTACTGGACACCTGAACCTGACCGTGTGTTCCTGAATGAGGTGTTACATAAGCTGTCCCTTGGCGTTACCGCTCTAACCCTTTCACATTCACTGGCAAACACAAATGTGTGAACATGCTGTAGCAGGCAGCTCCTGTTGGAGTGCAGTTGGGACACAACACTTGGTACAGAAGCTACAAATGGCTCTGACTGATTTGTCCTCACGTTTGTCTGCAACAACGATACCTAGAAAGGGATAGGAAAGGGATCACTGGCAGAAGCTGGAGCTTTTTCGACAGGTGCAAAGACGGGAGGGTTAAGATGATGACTGGTAATTATCAAGCTGCTCATCTTTAAAAGCTGCTGCGACACACACGGTCCTTAAGGAAGGTGGTGATCTGCCATTACCTCCAGATTCCACGTACTGCACACAGTGGATGTGTGTGAGGAATGGAAAAGCATTAATATTATGGGACAATTCACATTTGACTTTTAACTTTATAATGTCCAGCTCTGTGGCATCATACATCAGTAATGCACAGTGGAACGAGTGATATGGTTGATTCTGGCTGGGGATCAGTAGTGACTGATAGAAACAGAAAAAGACATTTAACATTGTATGTACATCTTGGCGAATATAATACAGTACATTGTGGTTTTAGGTTGCAGCCCAAGGACCTACTAAATCCTTGATCACATTTTATTCTGACTCCTAACCCTAATCCTAATTAAAAACTTATTTCAATTCCATTAATACAATTAAAACATTTTGTTTGATGGGTCAACATCATTTTACTAATTTGCAAAGGTAATGGAAGGCTTTTATATACATTGGCATTCCATAATAATACTTTTGAATTACATACAGTATACACAGCTCTGGGAAAAAAAATAAGAGACCACTGCAAAATACTCTGTTTCTTATGTTTTTTTTCTTACAGGTACATGTACTGGTGACATGAACAGTTTTTGCGAACTGCTGACGATATTTCTCCTAAATTCTAAATATAACTATGGTTATTTCTAGTGTATATTTAAAGGAAATTACCACAACACACCAAAATAACCGAAGATCATGCAGCATTTGCAGAGCTTTAATAGCTCAAATAATACAATATGTTAATAATGTCTAAACAAATTGTGTTAATGCTTTGGCTAAATAACATTAAGGAATCAGTATTTGGTGGAATAACCCTGATTTGCAATTACAGCTTTCATGTGTTCTGGCATGCTCTCCACTAGTTTTTCACATTGCTATTGGGTAACCTTATACAATAATAAAAAATAAAAAAAAGTAAATAGCTCAGTTTCACTTGATGGTTTGTGACCATCCATCTTCCTCTTGATGACATTCCAGAAAGTTTTCTGGAGTAAATTGCAGTGGTCTCTTTTTTTCCCAGCTGTATATATCTCATCTCATCTCATCTCATCTCATCTCATCTCATCGTCAAATACCTCCTGTATACAGGGTCATGGGGGGGCCTGGAGCCTATCCCAGGAGAGGGCATGAGGTATATATGAAACTGTGTAAGGGAATGTGTAGAAAATCCCCACCTCTGTTTAAGTCGATCCGTGTGATTGGAGTAAACCAATGCAGTTCCATAAAACAGAGCTGTGATGGTCAAGTTATACTTCGCCTGAAATTTAAAAAAAACAACATAACATGTCCAGTTGATACAGAAACACATGGATCATTCTGACAAGCTATAATAAAAGGTTCTGACATATTACATCCTAGACTATTAAAAATACAGTATTTTTAATATTATATATATATTTTTTTACATTATATTACAGTTTTATTATATTTTTAATTATATATAAAAAATATTGAATTTCAGTAACACATTCTAAATCATACTATAAATTGTCTCATTCATGACGGTCAGAGCTCTCAAAGTAAAACAATACGCTGCAAAATTCAACTTCAGTGGTGTGTGTGTGTGTGTGTGTGTGTGTGTGTGTGTGTGTGTGGGTGGGTGCGCGCGCATTTTTGTGAAATGTATCAGCTTGCCCTGTTGAGAAGGAAAATGGGGTCACTAGGGAAGTGGGGCATCTTGAAACTGGGTGCTGAAGGAAAGAAGGAAACAGCTTAGGCACTTGATAGCCTTCAATGATCTGTGTGTGGTTTGATGTGATATTCAGCTCAAATAGATTAGCATGATTGTGTGTGTGTGTGTGTGCATGTGTGTGTGTGTGGTGGGAAGGTTGTGGTTGAGAGGTTCTGCTTTAACCTTGACATGTTTCAGCAGCTCTTCCACTGTCATTTCCTCCTGTCCTTCTTTTCTTCCCCGCACCAGGAGCGCATCCCAAAGGGAGTACTCTTTCCCCGCAACCTGCCGAGAGACACGACACATCAGTTCGTAGCACACGAGCACGCTCCACAGCAGTCATATCAGGAAAGAACACGAGCATGTTTAATCTACTTCTGTGAAGTGAAGGAATTTCTTTGTAAAAATGATGTCAGAGGAGACTGGGGATGTAACGGGCGAAAGAATGAGTGGGAGCAGAGCAGAAAAAAAAGACAAAGGAAAAACGTTAGAATGACATTCTATCATGTTAATGGTATAATTGTTCATCCACAAGTCTGGAGGGAGGCCAAGACACAGTCCTCACAGGGCTCCAAGGTCACAACATAAGGGAGCTGTAACATTAGACCACAGTCAAAAGAATATGTGGCTGGAAATACAAAATGATCTAATTCAAGCTGAAGGGGGAAAAAAAAAGTCAAACATACAACAGACCTTCCATGGAAAACACCAGCTAGGCAGCTATGCAGCTAGGCGCTTCTATTACTCATGAAAAGAGCAATTTTAGTTATTCAATAAAAAGATTAATGCTGTAATCTTACATCAACTCTGTACTTCTGTAAACTGTTTAAAAATCTAAAATAATGTTATGATAGCATGATAATTGTAAAAATGTAATAGGTTCAATTATTTATTTATTTTTGCATTTCATCTAACTCGAGCTGGATCTGTAGATCTCAAATGCAACTGAGAATAATGAAGTAATTCTATTTCACAAATGTTCTGTATATATCTAGATTTCATGCCCCCAGGTCCCATAACGCTCAGCATTCATGCAGAACATTTGCGTCTGAAAGAGCGTCTGTGCGGATTTGGCTGACAGTGTGGAACAAATTATTACACATCCAGGCCTGTGCCCAGCTCCACAGGATGTGCTTGATTCTGGCCAACGACACACACTTGTCGAAATTCCAACTACACATAAAGTCTATCAAAGAACACATTCATAAAACACAGTTTAGCATTTATTTTCCTACTCTTTCCAAAATGTAGGTTCTAGCTGCCTCTCATTACAACTAGCAAAAAAAAAAAAAAAAAAACCCAATCAATACATGAATCTTATATCTTGTAAAGCTGTATTGCTTTATCTCAAACCAAACTTCTTGGTTCAATCAGTAGGTCTCATCTTACTGCAGCACCTGCCCATTAACCTCAGTGTTGACACCAGACACCTGTTGACTCCAGACCCGCTCATTTATTTAACTATGCGTGTGTGTGTGTGTGTGTGTGTGTGTGTGTGTGTGTGTGTGTGTGTGTGTGTGAGAGAGAGAGAGAGAGAAAGCGTACACACATTAAGAGCACCATTCATTCCAAAAACAGATGATTCTATGATACACAGTCTTATACACAAATGTGTCTCTACTCAGCAGACATTCAGATCATCAACGCCCCCAAGAGCACACGGCTTTAATCATACATTCACGTGTTCATCTTTAGCAACAGCTTAGAGTCAGAACAGTGGTGAATTTGGAGTCTAGCCAGTAGACACGTACACTCTTGTATACAGGAATAGACTCTCCAGTCATACTCATGCACACATACAAGTAATTTGGTGTACTCAGCTAAGGGAGGATTTCTTACAGGCAGCAACACGAGCTCGGGTTTGTTCTGCAGAGCTTGGAGCGCCGAAGCTTTCTTCTGCAGCACAGGCTCTCTCCTGATAATTGCATCAGCCCTTAACCATAGTGATGGGATGAGGTTTTTTTTTCTTGATGCGATTCGATACACTATAAGGTTTTTTCTTTCGTGACAACACAATTTTATTTTGATATATTAAAAATTTTCGTGACAGCAGAATATGTTTGACTGCAGAATACTTGTGCTTTAAAAAACAAAAAAACAAAACAACAGCTCACACAAGCAGATTGAGTGGATAGGCTTTCCTCGGAGTGTGTTATGCCACTGAGGTTCGTGAACTGCAGCATGAAAAATATGCTGTCAGTCATTTCATGTGCCTCGGAGGAAGCACGTGTTAGCTCTGGTTGGTGGCTGTTTACTAACTACTGTAAGAGATGCGTGGGAATTGGACACAACTAAATTAGGGTGATTTGAGAAAGAAAGAGAGAGAGAATGTAATTTTAATATAATGGCTGATCAGTGTCTCTCTGTGTATCTTAGTTTGTTTTGAGTCTTGTATCCTCCACACCACTTTCTTATGGTGATTTTTTTAGCCTGGATACAGAAGTATGAATACAGTATAGAGCGTTACTGTCTGGTTACTGTCTGGAGCATGACTGTCTGGTTATTATAAGAATTGCATGAGAGAAAGATCTTGAGTGAGTAAAAAATTAGCATGTGCAAAAAAAAAAAAAAAAAGTTTTGCACTCAGTTATGAGTTACAAATATAACGGCGTATATTAGCAGTGTGTTTATTCCGCAAAATGTAATGTTTTAGGTCCGCAAGACTTATGTTCTGTCATCTTAACTGCAAAAAAAAAAGTTATTAGTGTAAAGGATATATTTCATATATACATCCTGTACATATGGAGAGGTTTTTCTCTATCGACATACTGTATATTGCATTTTCTTTGATTAAGAATATACACACATTTTTACATCAGGCATACAGTATTCTTGTATTCCGTGCAACCTACAAACAAAGAAGCTCTAATTGAGCATAGGTGGGGTGAAATTAAACTTCTAACCTTCCAGTCATTGTGCTGGTATACAATTACTCGTCATATATTTTTGTTTGTTTCACTTGCTAAAAGTGAACTTCGAGAAGAATAAATTCTCCTAAGGCTTCTCCCAGTCTTCTATTTGTTGACACAGTAATCCAGGAATAGAATATTTATTCTTTGTACTATTTAAATAGACTCAGTCATTGTGTACGTTTCTATTCCTGATTAAATCAATTGAACATTCATTCATAATGCAGTAAAAAAAAAAAATATATATATATATATAAATAAATAAATAAAATCATGTCCACGATGTGCTGCCTAACTCTTTCAGGAAGAGATTGTTTGTAGGATAGGTTGGACTTTTGCCAGGCACTTCATCAAGGAATGCCATGGAGCATTTGCAGCCAACCAGAGCTGAGGTTCAGCAGCCACACATGAGAGAATGTGATGCCAACTACTCTACTCACTCCACAGGGGTTTAAAAATAAGCAAGAACACCGGAATCCAGACATTCCCTGGAAACCATTAAAACATTCCTGCGAATCCTGCAGTCGTTTTCGTTCATTTTCTCACAGTCAAAACATTTGCAAATTTGGGAAGATTTAAGAAACTATAGGTTAAGTTTTCCGGAAATTATTACTGAATATGCTTTAAAGCATACTGTGCAGTACTGAGATACACAAATTAAACATTAAACATAATATATTTATTTATATACTGTAGTATATCTAATTCAAAACATGCAACCCTGTTGAACTAAATTCTAAACAAGCTTAAGGCTCGAGGTTGTTTCTCGCCAAATGAGGAACAGCCAAACCTGTCATCTGTTCTGCACATATCAGAGGCTGCATTGTCATCGGGGCTTCCTCTCACGTCAACGTGTTTCCTTGCTCACGTCATGGAACGTGATGGAAAGCACAGAATCTTCATTATATTATTTTATACGATGCTATAGAAACATGATGAGGCTGATGGTGAAAGTGTGTGTGGATGAAGGCCTGCGGTGCACTGGCATGTAATCCAGGGTGAATTCTAAAACATTGTGCCCAGTATTACTGGGATCCTGATCCAGGATAAAATGGTTACTGGTGATGAATAAGTGAATGATGAGGTTAGAAATAACAAAGATCATAAATATCCATTTGACCCGGAGGTCTATTCTCTGCCAGTTTTCCGCACTCATAACCTACAGCTCATTTATCAGTACAAACTTGCAGGATACAATGAGATTCCCTTAAATCCAAACTAATTATCTAGTTACCTGCTGTCTACAACAAACCACTTCCCTTCCATTTTTTAAGAACGCCTTAAGATTTTTTCCCCTGTCATGATGCAAATACTACAGCACCCCAATAACCAAAATGTAAACAGTCTGTGTCTATTTTCCCTGTAACCAGACAGTGTTTTTTCCTCGTAATGTGTGCACATTTCTAGTATATCCCAGCACAGGAAATACGACAAAGCCATTCACTAGTGTGACAGGACATAACATCTAAATTACAAGAACAAACAACCAAGCGCGATTTCCTGTTCCATGCCCAGTGATCCCAAAATAGACTCTGAATCAACTGGTCTAAAAACAAACAAACACAAACAAACAAACAAACAAACAAACAAACAAACAAACAAACAAACAAACAAACAAACAAACAAACATGTCTGAGACTGGAAAGCCACCAAGATGGAATATTAACCTAACTTAATAAAAAATAATTGTCAAAGACCTCTAACAGGATACACAAAATACTATAAGATGATATTAAATGACAGATCCTGCGCAAACTCTTGAGAATTTGAGAAGTAGCTGTTTCACATGGTAGACCATTAAATAATTTTTACGCATCATGATTAATTCTGTTGATAACACCAGGGCTTGCACATAATAGGCATATTTATACAACGTCGGTGATTGCAAATTTTTTTTCATAGTGGCACTCATGACAAAACCGTGAAATCATGACTGTGAGGCCAAGTCATCACAAGTCCAGCTCTGGTTATGTAAACAACTGCTAACTCAGGAAATACATGGTTCATGACTAAAAAGGAAAAAAAGAACAATCAACTCCCTCTTTTTCTCTTATGTGTGGACTCTGCTGTAATGCATTTAAACACTTGCATTTAAATGCCATGCCATTATATAGTCAGATGTTACACTAGTAGAGCTTTAACACATGTGCTAAATGTACGTCTACTAAAGTCAGTGCATGGCATGACATGACAAACATTCAAAAAACAGCTGATTTAAGGATGTGAGAGTGTGTAGAAATGACCAAAAAAAAAAAAACTGGGATATTCCAAATGACACATTGCAGATGTGTAATGCAATACAACTATCTATATGCAGATCTGTTTGTTTGTTTAAATGGGGTTTTTCTGATTAAATATGAACCGTATCACGATGTCCCTGGAAACACAGAAGAACGAAACACCAGAAAAAACCCAGAGTTAGAAATGCCAGCGCTGTTGGACTGGGCTGTGAATTCTGGCTGAACCTAACACTCTACATGACTCACCTCAACATAATTGATCTCAACTAAAATATGCGGAGGACTGTTTTTATTCCTGCAGTTATTATTTTCGTTTGGACCTGCGTGTGTTCTATTGTGCAAAAAAGACAAAAGTAAAATAAGACTAGCAGCCTAATTTAAATCACTGCTGCCCTGAGCAGACAGGAACTAAGGATTAAATAACGAAAGCTCTAAATGTATGTAAATGAACGTGGTCTTTATTTGTTCCACGAGCTTTGTGTCTGACTGCTCACTCATGAAAAGCTCCCACTGATCCACTTTTTTTTTTTGTTCCATCAGCATCTAGTCCCAAAAAGATCTAAAAAGATTAATGTGCCTTTTATTTGTAGCTGTTTAGAACACATTATCTATTCATTTGAAATTTTTTATAAATATATGTAGTTATATTTAAGTACATCCCATATAATTAGTGTAAACAAATAAATACACAAATGGATCTGTATTTATCCTACTATTATTTTCGAACAATTAGTTATTTTAGCTCAGAGCTAAATATCAAGTAGATCTGACGGTGCCTTCACTTCCCTTTAGCAAATTTTATTTGCTATTCATCAGGATCGAACAGATGGATAGCTGTCCATTACTAAAGAAGCTGAAAGAATTGAAAGTGTGTCCACACACAGGAGCTGCTGACTGACCTGGGTCAGTGACATATGTCAGTGACCCAAAGTCTTTTTTTCAAGCCCTGCTTTGCAGTACTATAACAGTATACACTCTCTGCCATTAAATATCTATATGATATGTTTCAGTATAGCTAAATTCTAATGAAGATAATCATTCTACTTTGATTTCATAACAGCAAACAGGCTTTGGCTCTTTTTCGCCTACCCCCCTTCTAAGCTCTCATTTATTTACCCTTTAACCTCTCTTATTTGTGTCATGAATCTTTACCAATCCAGTGAGGTAGACGAACAAAGGAGGGAGAGGGTTGACAGAATGGTGTCCATCTACTGAAGGCTTTACATTTACAATCTAGCCACTGCCTTCTATTCAACGGTTCTTTTGACGTGTTAAGTAGCAAACAGAAGTTGGAGCAATTGTCTTGCCAATGAGGGTCTCTTCACTACACTGACGACTCGTGCCAGAAGGACTCCATCAATACGGGCTACAAACAAATGGTGCAGTTTGCCTGAGGGGCCAATTTACACCCAGATGTAAACAAGGCCCATACATCTTCCTTGGGTGCATCTGGCGACAGGGTCTCAGCCCTTATGACGAAATCAATAGGTATATAAATGTAGAGCATTGATTAGCACTGAAATGGTGATTTACTCCTACCGGTTCACTAAATGTGTGACATTTGTTTGAAAAATAAAAACATTATAATACAAAAATATAGAGTCGGTGGAGATTATCCTTATTTATAGAATTCATATGTTTCACTCCCTAAGTACTGGCTATCCACAGACACAATGCTCAGCAGATGTAGACTTTGAATAGGCAGCTACGAGCATAATCAATAATTACGAACTCATTTATCAACAATATTGATCAGTATTGATCTTTTCAGTCACACGGGCTCATAAATGTTATCTCGTTAAGTTACAAACACAACTTTTGTGCTGCCAGTGATCACATGGACCTTCACAGAGCAGCTCTGTATGTGTGGTCCTGCGTTTTAATTTATATGCCTTTTTGTCCGACAACAGTGTCCAATTAGTGCTGTGACCTGCACATCTGTGCCACACACCAGGAGCTGATTGCTTGCATGTGGTATAACTATAGCTAGCTGTATCATATAGGCCTATATGCACTACTGAATATTCTCTACCACAAAATAAAATTATTGCATGTACACTGTATGAGCAAAAGTTTGAACACTCTTTTCCAGATGTTAGCTGTTTTAATAATCTGTTAAAATAATGTTTTTGGAGTCTGGTTGTTGGGATCTGCCCAGCTATAAGAACATTAATTAAGGTCAAACACCAGGACACTCGAGTTCTTCAACTCCAATCTTGGCAAACCATGTCTTTATGGAGCACATTTTGTTAACACAGGCATCGTCATTCTGGGGTATGTCTAGACCTCTTGGTTGCAGGGAAGGGAAATTGTAATGCTACAAAAAAATTGTAATTGCATCTTTGTTTTAACAGTTTCGGGAAGACCCACATTCATACGGGTGTGATGGTTAGGAGTCCACAAACATTTAGCCATATAATGGAGGAACTATATGTAAATTCTGGCCTAATCCTAAAGCCTAAAACCTACTCCTAGCTTACACTGAACTGGAATAAACAAAGGTGTCTTCAATTCAATTCAATTCAATTAAGTTTTATTTATAATGTATCGCATTTTCAACAAGGTCCATTGTCGCAAAGCAGCTTTACAGACTCTTATGGAAACAATTTTAGAAGTTTATATACAGTATATATACTATATAATAAAGATTAATTGTAAAAATCTATAAAATAATGAATTACTTACTAACTAAGTAGCAATTATTACACTGCAGTAGTGTAACCTTTTGCATATATTTTCTAATCCAAGCATTAGGGCCCTTAGACTTAGTTGCTCTGATTAGTAGAGCTCAGAATGTACATTGGCATTGATAAGAACTAGAACATGTACTACCTAGAGATTCACAGTACCTCTTATACAAGCCTGGCTCATTTGCAGGCCAATATGAACATGTGAGACCTTTAGATTGCAGAATAGAACTAAACATGTTAGCATGCTAAACTTACAGATGAAGCTGTAAAACAGCTTTAAATTATATTAATATGTGAATTATTTAACTGATTTCACATCTAAAATTCCTGGATTATGATAAGTGTTTCTTAGAATATTGAACTAAACCGCTCTTTGTCTTTGAAAAGGAAATGCATGACAAGTAGTTAATTGACCATATTACAGCTGAACCTAAACGGGCAATACTAACAAATAAAAAACGGCTGATAAACTCATGCCTACCTGCATTTCATATAGACTACAAAGGTATTATTACGAAGGTAATAATGTGCTGATAAGATTTGGCTTGACTGGTGTCGACTGTCTAAAGTGTAGGGTCTGAGACTGGATGGAACCAGACAGGAAATGAAGCCAGTTGGGGGAGGGGGGCGCTGTGGCTGGTGCCGACTGAAGGCCGTGTCTAATGGTTTGCATTTGCTTAGTGCGAGGAGCTCAACTACTGGTATGATTCACACATTTTCAGATCTCTGACCGTAACCAAGATCGTTTCTAATGCAAATGCATGAACCTCATGCAATATCTGGCATGTAAATACATAACACAGCAAAAACAGTTGTTTACGTTAACAACAGTGTTTACTGGAATCATCACTTCCGTGAATAACCGCATAACGCGAGCACGGCCACAACAATGCAATCACACAATCACCTCCATCTATACAGTTCTTCTCTCATGACGGGGTTCCCTTTTTCTCCATAAGGCTGACACAATGTTCACGTACAGGAGATAAACCCACAAAATGCCATGGCATAAAATATGTTTTCGTGACAGGCCTCCTTCCTTTTTTTTTGTAAATGAACCTGCTCAGCTACACATGAACAAAGGTGCAATATGTCATGCACAGACCGTTTGATGGGCAGAAGCAGAACGCCCAATATAAACTTGATGAGTGCACAGTAATAATATTAGTATCAATAATATTAAAAAAAGTGTCCATGCCCTTTAAAAAAAAAGTGTCCATGCCCTTTAGTATAATTATTATAAATATTATTCAAGCATGATAAAGCTATTCAGTAAAAGGATAGCAAGTAAAAAATACATAACAAATGAGAGCTATAGAGATAAAAACAGATGGTTTGTTGGAGCAATAAAAAAAAAAAAAAAAAAAGGGTGCTTCAAAACTTCCACTCCGAGAGAAAATTCGAATTTTACAGTTTATAAATTAAATGGAAGAAAGAGTTTAGCTTGTTAAGAAAACATTGATTGATTTCGAATGTGTTAAAATGTTTGGTTTTCACAGAGTTAAAGTCAAAAAGGGTTTTGGTCGATCCTATATTATACCAGGATTTAAGCATTAATACTGAATCTACAGAGATGAATTAGTGCAAGGCTGGTTAGATGAATATTATAATGAATATTATCTGTAGGTGACATGGTGGCGTAGTGATTAGCACTGTTGCCTTGCACCTCCACTGTGTTCTCCTGTGCTGGGTGGGTTTTCTCCGGGTACTTAGAGTTTCCTCCCACAGTCCAAAGACAGGCAGATTAAGTTGTTTGGCATTCCCAAATTGCCCGTAGTTTGTGAATAAACATTGAGTGTGTGTGTGTGTGTGTGTGTGTGTGTGTGTGTGTGTGTGTGTGTGTCGCAATAGATTGGCACCCCGTCCAGGGTGTACCCTGCCTTGAACGCCTTGTCTCCTGGGATAGGCTCCAGGCCCCCCGCGACCCTGGATACAGGATAAAGTGGTATAGACGATGAGTGAATAAGTGAAAGAGTGGGTGATTATTATCTAAAACAAAAACAGGTAAACTGTGTAAGAATACAATTTAACGTGTGAAACGGTCAGCAATAAAGTGAACTTGAATGGTGCAGTTTTTTTTGCACAAATAATTCAACATGAAAGTACAATGTTAATCAACAATGAGAGGAAATACAATAAAATTTTTGTAATGTTAGTTAATCCAGTAAACTGACCAAAGAGGAAGAGTGCTGAGACTGTGGTGTGGAGGTATCAGAACTGGTACAGAAAGGGTGAGGAAGGGAATGTGACATAAGACATTAAATCAAACAGTATCAAAAAAAGTAATAAAAAACACTGTGGCAGGCAACTTGCTGTAGCAAACAAAGTGTCAGTGTGCGTTTTATCAATTAGCAGCCTCGCCACACACACATACACACTGCAGCAAATGCTCATTTTAAAGAAAATCCATGGTGACTTTTTGCTAAATGAAAGATCATTAAGGGTGGGTGAGCAGTGCAAGATACACAGAGAGACAGTTTGTAGTGGATCACAGAAGTGAGTTGAAATAGCAATTAATTGAACAAGGGCTGCGGTATCTTTAGACAGAATCCAACACTGGATGATAAATCCAGTGTATGTTTCAGTAGATAGAATAAAATCTCAATCAACTACAAAAAATAACTCTCTAACTCTCCAAAAAATAACTCTCTTGAGCTAACAGTCTCTAGTCATCCTCTACTGAATAATGCCACTTTTAAAAACAACAACAGCGGCATATTAAACAAGACTACAATTTGAACCTGATTTCTGTAATGTAACACTTAACGTATATGTGACACCTTTAAAAAAAATATATAATTCCCTATCATTCTCATCTTACAGATCAGCTGGAAAAATATCTTCTAAGCTGAAGTCAGGATCACTGATTGAAAGTTGACGTTTTCTGCCTGTACGGAGACATGTCAGAGCACAGGTTTGGCTTCTTATTGTGCAAGAAAAATGATGTCAATTATCTGGGGAAAGTAGTTCAAAGTATTCCTCAGATAGTTTAAAGGGAATGCAACTGCATTGACTCGACCCCAGAGAAAGATCTTTGCACTGATTCGGTTTCCTCATGTGATTATTATGAAATGTTAATGTTAAATCAATATGTATGGTCTGAAACTTTTGGAAGTTTTTTAGGTAGATGATTGTATGATAGATTTAGACAAGTAGTGTCTGTGTGTGTGTGTGTGTGTGTGTGTGTGTGTGTGTGTGTGTGTGTGTGTGTGTGTGTGTGTGTGTGTGTGCGTGCCTAATTTGTGAGATTTTATTTCCTTGGGGTGAAAGTTCACCAACAAAAGCCTTAATCAGCAACATATGTCACTTGTTGAAAACAGAAGGCTGGACTGACTATAGAAGAAGAGGTGGAGAGGGTGTTCCTGATAACACAGAACTGGATGATGAGATGGAAAACAATAAGCGAGGTGTGGTTTGGAAAAGAAGAGAAACAAGGAATAAATAATTTGGAGAGAAGATCAAAGGATTATGCTTCAAACCATTCCCATGCTGATGTGACAAAATAAAAACACTCCTGCGAAGGGATAGGCTTGTTGAAAGATAGACAAAGTTCTTTTTCCCTGTAGGTCATCAAATGAATAGGTCAGATTAGGTGTGAATAAACAATTGAGGCAACTGAAGGTGTTGACAAAGGCAAATCAGCTTTTTATTCTAAGCAACAGTGTATTGCATAGTACAGTATGTCTACGGCTTATATGCTTGGACATGTGCAGTTACTTAACTCTGCACTCAGGTTTATGTCTCTTCTCACAGCCAGCGTAGCATTCAGCCGAAGGCAATGATCATAAATTCCAGAGTCTTATTTTATTTATTATACCACGACTTTAAAATGATCTGTCTATGGATTTTGCCTGAGCTCAACTATGCTGCTTCTTAAAAACTTTGTGCGTTAAAGAAGGAGTAACCCAATCACACAAAATGCTATAAAAATAAAAGTATGTACCCTGTACAATAGTATGCAGTATATTGCATTCAGGTTCAGTGCTAGAATACAGTGCCTCTCAATAGCATAGACTTTTTGTTAATTACTATGCATTACATCATGCATTGTCTAGGAAGGCTTCAGGATTTAGTCCTAATTTAGAGTCTAAAAAAACTAACATGTAATTGTCCAAAAGTGCTTGCCAGTATACCAGTGTATATTTTACGATAGTTTCCTAAAGGTTTGATTACACTAAAGTTAATCCCTATTAGGCCGAGCCATTGTTCACATTGCATTCCTTGTTTTTATTGGCTGTGTTGTAAAGACTAGCGCTGCCTATTAAGGATGTTGTGGTTTCAACAGCCTAGCTGGGATTCCTGGGGGATAGAGCCGCATGGAAAGATCCTTGATTAAATAAGTGTTTTCTTCTGTCTTTTTAATTTTTTTTTTATTACCACATTCCTCTTCCTGTTATATCACATCTCGAGATAACAGAATGGCTGGAAATTAAAGAAAGTGGTGAATTAAGATTTCAATCATTAGCTACAGTTGATGTTATAGTTCATTAACTAATTATATTATATTCAGTATAATATGCATGGAAATGAGATTAGATCTAATAATAATGTTTGAGAACTCCACTGAATTCGAATAACTTAACAATGGAATCTTCTAGACCTTAATGAAGCAAGGAACTATTTAGTACCCCGACCCCGAGGCGCTACAATATCTCGCAGACGCCAACATCTCTGATAAGTCTGATAGATCCCACTTAGTAAGACAACCCAAAGACGAGTGCTTTATCTTTGAATCTTGATAAAGTTTAAATGTGGGCTTAAGAAGTCTGTGTCTGGTTGCCCAAAGATCCTTAAACACAAACTCGTCCTAATTGGTGATAAAAACAGCACAGGCTTCTGGGCTGTTTGATCTTCATTATCAACTGCAAAAGTCAAAGTTAGGGGCATAAGAACAAGATTTCAGCTTTGTCGTTGTGGGTCACAAATAGGTCTCATTTTTTCCCTACAATTTCGACATACTTATCTTACTTAGTTGCACGTCCAGGGCTCACTAATTAAAAACCAAAACTTATCAAACCTATTTAACCACCAATAAAAAGTAATAATAGCTGAGACAAAATGTTGCAAAATATCCTACAGAGTGAATACGACCTAAAGCACACATGCCACTTTTGTTCCATCCAGTCCCTTTTTCAGCATTCTTGTTTATCGAACTGTTCAGAACATCTGTATGGAACATCAACACGACTGTGATTACCTGACTTTTTTTTAAATATGAATGTTAAACACTCCACCATTTGGGATGAGGTTAAAACAAGCTAGAATGCAACATCTTTTCCAGCACAGACCTGTCTGAAAGAGAAATGTAGAAAAGCTAAACCTGGCATATGGGCTTTGAAGCCTTAATACCAGTCTTTTCATCCTTCCCTTCCTCCTTCTAGCTGTCTGAAGCTGTGAATGATTAAGGAAATAAAAACTGCAGCCACACCGTAATGCTGCACTAAAGAAAATCTGGTTCCAATAGAGAGGCTTCCTGTGAGAGCAGGAAATAGCAGTCATTTTTGCATACATTTGCACACACATGCACACACACCATCCATGGGAATCTTTGCTTTGAGCTGTAGGTGTATAGAGAAGCCACAATCAGTGTGGGTTACCTCTCAATAGATAGATAGATAAACAGATAAACAGAGAGAGAGAGAGAGAGAGACAAACACTGACACAGTGAGTCATGGACTCTGAAGGTGTGCTGTGGTATCTGGAACTAAGATTTACCAACAGATCCTTTAAGTCCTGTAAGTTTCGAGGTGGTGCCTCTGTGGATGAGACATGTGTGTCCAGCACATCACACAGATGCTCATGTTAATTAAGATTTAGGGGAAATGGAAATCAGAGGCAGAGTTGACACCTTGAACTTTGTCATGTTCCTCAAACCGTTTCCGAACCAAAGTTCTGCATTGCGTGAGGGAGCATTGTGCTGCTGCAAGAGGCCATAGTCATCGGGGAATATCCTCTTGCAATGAAAGGTTGTACTTGGCCTATAGCAATATTTAGGTAGGGGGTATGTGCCAAAGAAACATCCACATGAATGTCTGGAGCCAAGGCGTTCGAACAGAACATTACCCAAAGCATCACACTGCCTCTGCCAGATTCTCTTCTTTCCATAGTGCATGCTGGTACCATCTTATCCCCAGGTTCGTGACATACCTGCAACCAGCCATTCATGTAATATAAAAAGTGCCTTATCAGACCAGGCCATCTTTTTCCTCTGCTCCATAGTTCTGTTATGATTTTCACATGATGTTTATAGGAGGTACTTTCGGTAGTGAACACGGATCAGCATGCGCACTTTGCCTGGTCTGCAGCAATGCAGCTCTATACACAGAAAGCTGCACAGGACCATTCTAACTCCGTCAGAGTCAGCAATATTTTTTTTCACTAATTTGCTCTACAGTAGCTCTTCTTTTGCCCTTTGCCTTTCACCAGTTGTCATTTCTTGGTAGGTACTTAAAACTGCATATTGTGAACACCCCACAAGACCTGTCATTTTGGTGATGCTCTGATCCAGTCATCGCAATTTGGCCCTTCTCAAAGTCCCTCTGATCCTTAGTTTGCTCATTTTTTTTTTGCCTACAACACATCAGCATTTGAGAAGTGACTCTTTATCATGTTTGACATCTCTCTCTTTTCTGCCACTCAAACATATATGCATGAGGCAAGCATTCTTCCACACACACACCTCAGTATCAGATGGCTTGTGATTTTGTTCAGTTTTTACAACAATTTTAGATTGATGCATTGCCCTATTTTCAATGCTTAACAGCAAACAGAAGACAAAGCAGATTGAAACTTTTAGTATTGTTTATGCGTTCGCTTTCTGTTAAAGTATAATACGTGGTTTGTGTATGAGCACTGTGGTTTGACTTACATAAGCCCAGTCTTGTTATTTATTGTCCACACCTTGTACATATGTACTACACACACTACAAATACAGACCGCAAAACAAACACTCCAAAATGAGGAACCAACTTAACAGGGTGGGTGAAATAAATAAGGCACACAGGTTCAATTCAAAGGAAAGAGCTTCACCTTCACATTCGATGCCTGGGAAATAGTACCATGTGGCTAGTTCCTGCCCACAGCTACGTCTTAAAAACTCCACAGAAACACTTTCCCCCTCAGATCTGCTTTCATATAACTGCAGCTCAAGTGTGTTATGGGGAACCTGTCCTGCTTCTCTCTCCAATAAATTCGAACATGCACTGAAAAACCATCTCTGAGTAGAAATCCAGATTAGAAACCCAGAAACTTGATATTTGCTCCCCACATCTGTGGGTTTTGAGTAGAAATCAAGAAGCAGCTTTCCTATAAGAAACATTCATATTACACGCTTACAACAAAAGCCAAGAACAATATAATGAGTTCATAGAGAAAATATGTAGAAGCCTTTGCTATAAATAATGGAAAAAAGATGAATTATTAACCTCACAGATGTTTGTTAAACATTGAGATCCTTTGTTTTAATCCCCATAGTCTTTTGGAATCTACATTTACATCTATTTTGAAATGTTTAGTCATTCTGCAGATGGTGCTGATGAAATAGCAGGCTATAGGGAGAAAACTGATTTAGATCTGGCGCATGATTTGTTCACTTTCTTTTAAAAGTGATTTAAAAAATTTAATCGGCAATGTAGATAAATCATGCTTAATACATTATAAGAGAAACAACCAAATGTTAGGGAAAGAATTAAGATCCAACCCCCCCAAAAAAACAGACAAATTAGAGAGATTTTTTTTCTTTCTAAAACATGACTAGAAGTCAGTGTATTTCATCACAAAGAAGCTCTATAGCTCCCAAAACCTCGTAAACTGTCTATATGAGTGCAAGGAAATTTAGATAGGAGAATACTGGAATATAGAATATAATAAAATAAACTCACATAATATATTTTTCGAAAACCTTCCTGAAGTGTCAGTTATGTTGTTTATAACGCACATACTGTACACATATAGTGTATATAAAATGTATAATAAATGTATAAAAATAATGAAACAAATCTATTATTAAGGTTAAAAATTATTGGAGTTTAAATATGATATAACACAAGTAACAGAAGTCAGTATGTTTGAGAAGTTGCAAGTACAGTATCAGTGAATCAATTTCATGAAAGTGAAAGAAATCCAGCCATATCACACTTGTTCATTTAAGTGGTTATAGGATCTAAGCTTTTTTGTTTCTGTATTTCTTTATTTCATATCAAGTTAAATGTCTTTTTTTAAGTATAACATTCCTTCTTTCTCTCTTACTTTTTAACTTATATTAGTTACTTATTTGACTTCTACATATGGATTGCCAACTTTTAATCATTGATTAATTTCATTTTATACTATATGTAATCTTGTTGATCTTAATTATCTTCTGTTGTCAGTTATATTGATTTGGATCTTGAATTCTATATGAATTGCTGTTAAAAAAAAACATTTCCAATCCTTGATCTTCAAGAGACTTATGAAAAAAGGTTGGCCTTAATAATACCTTTAATGGAGTTTAACTACTAAACAAGAAATGAAAGTACAATTAAAAATCAATGTGGACATGTCATTTCTAATACAAAACCACACTCTTTGGACCTACGTGTGTGGACACCTGACCATCACTCAACCAAATATCACCACAAAGTCAAAACTATTGGATAGTCCTATACTTGTTGAAACATTTGATCAACCCCAAGAGGAAATGGCCACCCATATGTGAACACATATACACATACACACTGCATGCTGCCAAACGACTGCAGTTACATCGCACAGGAATGCTAGCATGGAGTATTCTTTAGCTGAGGCCTAACTAATCCCACCTGGTCCAAACCAGACGACTGCCAGAAATATGAGCAATGGGGGACAAAGGCAGAATTAGCGCTGGAGGAAGAGAGAGGGAAAGATGGAAGGCAAAAAGAGGGCTGAATTCAAATGCTGCACCATGGTGTTTCTATGGGTATTCTAACTTAAATTAAAATACAGAACATAACATTTAATTGTACAGTATAGAGGACAAGATCTGTTTTCTCTGCCTCTGTCTCTCTAGAGAAAGAGAAAGAAAGTATAAATCAGAAGTAGAGCGTTCTAAGCATTTTAGCTTGTTGTCATACCCCTCTAGTAACCCAAGCTGGGGTGTTTCAAAGTGCAGTTCGATGGCCTTTGGGTAAAAAAGACCTCAGCCTCTGACGCTGCACACTGAAGGGGGTGTAAGGACACACACACACACACACACACACACACACACACACACACACACACACACACACACACACACACACACTTCCCCTCCTCCTCCACAATTTAGGCAACTGCGACGCATTACTTCATCGGGCGTGACCTCTTTCCCCATCTCCCTTTCACAAGCATCAGCAAAACTTTGCCTCTTGTTTTATTGCAGGCTTTTCTACATGGTGAACAGCTCAACGCTCAACAACGCCCGCAAAAAAAATAAATACAAATAAATAATTATAATATATATATATATAAAGTTCCCCAGAACATTTATGTCTCTGTAGTTGAAATTCCCTAGAGTTTGCTGGAAGTCCCTTAAATCAAATGAGTGAAATCACATGAAGGTGACTGAAGAGGGGTCTGTGTGGGCGGGTGTACAGTTACTAAATGCTCTAAGCCCCCCAGGATAAACGCAGGATCACTTAAGCCTGGACTGATTTAAGTCTAGACTGTGGCACCACAAACACACACACAAACACACACACACACATTTACCCAAGTTTTGTTCTAAAATTTAAATACTTTTACACTTACCCTTCACCTTTTTAAGCCTTTTAGCAGAAGATTTGTTCGGTAATGTATAAAGCTTTCTGTATAATCGGCTAAAATAGAAAACTGGCAATTTCTACTGCATCATGACTGGCAACTGGCAATTTCTACTGCATCATGAAAACTGCACGAATAAACTATTCCACACGCATCTCAAAGAATATTGGCTGCACAAATAGCAGTGACTTCTGCATTTTGATATTATACTGGAGGACTAAAACAAGCAAGAGAAACTAATAATATGTGATATGCAAAATGTCATTGGGATCTAGAGGGTGTTCACTCTATGTAATCATCCATTCCTTGTCTATACCTCTTATCCTGAATAGGGATACAGGGGGCCTAGAGCTTATCTCAGGGAACTTAGGGCACAAGGTGGGATTTACACACATTTACACACACACACACTACGGCACTAATGGGAATTTGGAAATGCCAGTCAAACTACACTACATGTGTGAGGAAACCGGAGTACCAGAAGGAACCCGACCAAGCACTGAAAAGCACGTGAACTCTGAATGTCTTTGATAAGCTGTGCAAATCTATAGAAAGGGCTGGAAAGAAATGAGCCTAGAATCACATCTGCATTCTATTCAGTGTAGTTTTCCTACAAGTATTGGTGGTGTTGTTGTGTTTCTTTCCAAAGTCTAAAGTCTAATTATCCAGTTAATTATTTAGAATGTATCTATATAATTATAAATGTATAATATTAATTATTTAGAAATTATCTGAAATTCAAACTCTGGCACTCTATGTTCCACAGTATTGTATGAAAACATTGAAAAGAAGTCTATTTTAGTCTCCAATGCTTCAAGATCAAACACAGATATCTACGATGTCTTGATTTATGCTATTTATTTAAACTTTTGCCATTAATAACTACACACCTAACTGCATTTAAATTCTGTTCAGACCAGTAATCAACACATTTGGAAAAGTTACACAAAAGATTGATAATCTTCTATAACTTGTCAGTTTTAAAATGTGTGACTTATATCAATCAAAATAGAATTGATTAGATTTCACTCATGTGTGGTACTAAAGCAGAGATAAAAAGATTGGGCCAAATACAGTACATATTGTAAGCAGCAACAGTACTCACTTTGAACTGTGTATCCCTGAATGGCTGGAAAATGAAGTAGTAACTGGTTGCCAGGTTAATGAATGAACTACGGAAGGAGCTGATTTGCCGGTGGCCTTGCACTAGCTTATAGAGTTCCAGACACATGAGGCCAGATGCTGCTGCTGTGGTTGTGGCAATAGCGGGGATGATGCGACCAGCGATGAGTTTGCTCTGTTGAAGAAAAAAACCAAAATGGAAGCACTATTATAAATGTCTGCTAATAGCTATGCAGTATTGCTACTTATGCTATATTAATATGTGAAGCTAAGTAAAAAATTACCTGCACTCAGGTCATATTAAAATTTCTGAGGCCGCGTCTTATAAGCGCTATTCTGTTCAAGCCTACTGTCTCCCTAGTCACTGGAGTAACTACAGTCCAAGCAATAAAAGGATGCTCCTTTTATGGTTTGCATGGAAGAATGGCAAAGTGCAGCGATTCGTTTTCGTGGTCTGAGGGTGTACCTGGTGCTGAAACAACTAACAGAGGATCATGAATAGAAGCGTTCGGATATCTGCAAACAAATGTGGACTGATACGCTGTCTGATGGAAAATTTCTCAAGGGCCAGTATGGGAACATTATCAGGAAAAAGATTTAACAATCAACAGTGCCCATTACAATAAGATGCTTATTGATAACCTGAAGCCTAAAGGACTGCGAAACAAGTGTGGTGCGATCTTGTATGGCAATGCACATCCAATGAAAGCTTTATTTTGATGTGTTAAACCATCCTCCCTATAGTCCTGATCTCGCTCAATCGGACTTCACCTGTTTGGTCCCATGAAATCATCCCTATGAGGATGAAGATTCACTTCTGATGAAGAAGTGAGGACAGCGGTGCATTCGTGGCTCGCAACTCAAACTAAAAAAAAATTTCATGAGGGAATACGAAACCTTGTTGACGGATTAAAAGGATATTCAATACTACAGACAGAGTGCAGATAATTTTTGACTCACCCTCGTATACACACACACACACACACACAAATAGGAATTAACCCTAGTGTCCTACCTTGTGCCGATCTGCTGCTGGGATATCATAATTTTCCGCCCTCAGGTTAGACGCTGCCACTATAAAGTCCATGTGGAAATTACTGTCATCATCCTAAAACAGATTTAACACTGCGCTGTAAACAACATTCCTTACTCAATGTGCAGCAACAGATCAGTTAGCACAAGCAACACACTGACAGGTGTGAGTAAAATCATTCGCAGAATTGTGGCATGAACAGGTCTTATTTTCTTTTTATTTAACAGTTTAATATATGGTACCGATTCCACCATCTGTTTATTGGAACCCAACGTTTTCTCTACAGCAGCTGTTCCTGAGTTTCCACAAGAGAGACAGAAAACCATGATAATTATCTATTTGCATGAAGGAGAAACGATACCAGGTTACTTGTTCCTGCTTCAAGACAGACGATGTGTCAGGTTTAAAACTTGTGACTTATTCACTGGAGCTTCTATTGTGTCCCAAATTGAATTTTGGCTGTGAGGTGACCGTGTACATGAGGTCATACTTGAAGCACGCTGACTCTTCAAAAGGTCTCTGTGACCTGAGGGGACATGAGGGGGTGCACTTTGGCAACCTTCAATCTCTGTCATCATATTGGCTGTAAGGCACATTGACTAGGATGACACAAAGTACAGTATCAAAGTGTGTTTATCATTACACAGCTACATGTAACACTGTGGCCCCTTTATTCGGTTGATATTAAAGTTCTTACGACTAGGAATATAATTCATATTTAATATCCAAGTATTTAACATTTGAGTTGTATTTTGAATTGTAACTGTTAGACCTTGGCAATGGTTTAATCAGTGTGTGTGTGTGTGTGTGTGTGTGTGTGTGTGTGTGTGTGTGTGTAGAACATTGGAACTCAAACCTAACCCCCACTTCAGCGGTGACACACTCCTTGGCTGTTCATATAATATACCTGAGTGAGGCTTTCTGGCACATTCCACAAGCATCAAATTGCTAGATTAGGCTACCTCATCACCACACTCATTACACCACTCATCCCAGTCTCACACACGTCTGAGCACAAAGCCTAATCAGGCTACACGTTTAATACTGCATGACTTTTGTGCGTACATATTCTTCTGTGAATGACATGTTTGCATGATGAATGTTTACATGCTCATAAATCGAAATCATGGCAACATGCTTTATTAACATCCCAGATACCAGATACCAGTGTTATACATGTTCCCAAATAACTGGCCAGGTGTGTGTATGATCATGGTTGGGCCTGTTTTTTTACTGAGAAAATGTCTCACACATTTGTACCATGATCCCGAGCCAGGAAAAAAACTTCCTCAAGCTCTCCATGTTTCATGTTTTTCTCTCTAGGAAGGCTTCTTCTGAAAATTGTCCAGCACAAGGGTGGAGCTTTGCCTTAACAGTGAACTCTACTGTTCTCTGTGCTCCATTAAGGCTTGTTAGGGATGGTGTTGGATAAGGATCAGTGCTCACTTTAGTGTAGGGCAGATGGCTCCGGCACTTAAGAAGCACAGATTTGTTCTTCTGTTAGACCTCCTACCTGGGGATGGTCGCCAATGTGTCTGACTTAGAGGCAGAGCACAGAAGCGGTTATGTATTAAATCTGCACATGTACAGATCAACACTACCTTTTCAAATTCTAGTGGAAGCATCTGAAACGTCTGGCTGGCTGGCTGGAGGCTTGACAGTTTCTGCTTTAACTCATCCAGCCTGGCTTTGTCTGAGAGAAACAGATAGAGAAGTTAAAGAAACATTCTGTACTCAATGTTTACACTGATGTAACCTGGTTCTACTCATAAGGATTGTGTCAGTTAAGCTCAACAAAAGCAATAACAATACACTGTCAATCCTTTAAGTCTGCATTTATAGGACACCTACTGTAAGTCAGATCCAACCTTCCTGCTTGCTCACCTTCTTCCTTTCTCTCCTCCATGTTGTCCTTCAGTTCCTCGTCCATCACTGCAATCGTCACGCTGGATTTTGGGTGGAACACAGGTACATGCACTCCTTTCAGGATCTTCATCATGTCGTCACGGTCTGTTGATCCCTTGATCCCATAAATCTGCCCGTATAGGTTAGCGGAGGCCACAATAAAATCCATATGGGTGGTCTAGAAGGTAAGAGAGCAAGACTCTTCACATAAACCTTTAATAAACTTTTCACAGCAGGAACGACAGCCACATACTAAATAATTATGTTACAGTTGGGGAAACAAAACAATTCAATCAGAGTGTGATACTAAGCAGGTTGGATTCTCCATCTGATATAGAAATATAGTTATTTTTAATTTATTACAGCAGAACATTAATTTTATATCTAACTAATGTACAGTACTGTTATGCTTGAAGATTCTCAAACCACCCCTCATTTCTCCATATTTTGCTTATATGTTTAATTCAGTCCAGTCCCTGTACCCGTCCAGTTTCAGACGAATGTTAAGCCACACAGTGACCTATAAATCATTCACGCTTAAAAAAAATGAAATCTAACTTAAAATGAGCCTTAAGAGGAAAACAGGTACAGATGATGACAGATGATCGACTGGTAGTGTACTAGTGATGCTGAGTGGTTGGAACAGACAAGAGGGGAAAATGAGGTTGCTGCTCAGGTTAGTACATAAACCCTATGTTTTAAATCATATCTTTAAGGCAATTAGCAGCCTGTTACATTAAAACATTTCTTCTCATTTCTTTCCTTTAATCTACATAAGTAAATGTAATTTAATATGAAGGAATGAGGCAGTAGGGGCTTAGTGGTTAGCCTTCACAGTCCCTAGTTTGTTACAGAGGTTCCTAGATGGATGAATAGATGGCTGGATGAAGAAATGAGGGGTGGATCAAGACAGGACTCTATAATAATACTGCTTAATAGTGAAAAGGCATAATTTCTAAAAGTGACGTCCTCTCCTTTGCCTTTAAACCTGCCTCCACTTTGTATCCTATGAGCAGCTCTAATATTGTTTTAATGAATTAAACCTTCAGTATTTTATACAGTTTATGTTTTCAAAATAGTTTTCTTTATGACTTTAACCAATATTTACATTATGCTTTCTGGCTTGTTGCAGGACAAACCCAGATTAATTTATTTCCCCCAAAAGCAAAAAAAAAAAAAATCCAACTCAATACTGGTCATACAGTATCACAAACAGAGATATCTGAAATAGATTCTAAAGAAATACCACAGGAAAACTGTTCCACATCATTAACAGATATTACACATTAGTTTCAGTTCCCAGCCTACTTCCATAGAATGCAAATTATATTAGTGGTAAAAAACCCTGATAACACCGACAAACAGACAAAAGGTCATTAAATGATAATGATGATCTCAGTATGGATAAAATGGCTGTTTAAAACAAAGTCCAGAGACGTCTATAAATGAATTGCGGATTACAGCATGGATTTTTTTTATGTACTTTTTCAAATTATCAGGTGATAGATATTTCAGGTATCACTCTTCTCTGGGGATGTGTCCCAGTCCTCAGATGCTGGACAAACAGGGCTCACACTTACATTGGTTGGCTCAAACTTCAAGGGATGAGGACATCTTTTAGCTCCCATCCAGAAAGGTAGATTGGAGCTAGTTACCTGAAAAAAGACAAAAGGTGAGACAATTGTAAAGGAGATTGTCCAGTAATCATTTCAGGTAATCCATACATTTTCCATTTTACCTTTCCTGGGTAGAGTTGCAAAGGGCCTGGAGCCTATCCAGGGAACTTAAGGCACAAAGTAGGGTACACCCTGGATGGGGTGCCAGCAGGCACATACACACTAACACACCCAATCATACACTAGGAGCAATTTGGAAATGTCAGTCAGCCTATACTGCATGTCTTTGGACTGTGTGGAAAAACTGGAGGAAACCCAGTAAGGCCAGGGAGATTATACAGGCTCCACACACACAGACCAGAGGGGAGATTCAGCACCTATCCATGGTGTAAGGCGACAGTGCTAACCTCTAAGCCACCGTGCGTGCCACCACAGTAACCATTAATAATAAATAAAAACTTCAAGAATAAAATCAGACTTGAATGTAAATGGAGATATAGACAGAGCCTGCAGACATTCACATGCCAGTGTCATCAAATATACAACGGAGACTATTTGTCTGCAAAGCTCTTGTCTCCACACACCTTTTGCTCAGGCCCTATAATGATTTTATCAGGTTTGTGTGTCTCTGTGTGTGAGTGTTTCACACAATTTGTCCTGTGATAAAAGAACAGAGAGGGTCTGTTTAGAGAAGCGAGAGTCAGTTGCTGTGGATCCCTTTGATCTGACATTGTCACAGCAGAAAGTTCAGTGCTGGGGCCGATCCATTCAACATCAGACACAGCAGTGAACTCATCAGCACTCTGTTGCCTCCTTAGGGTTAGAGATTTGGCATTTTTAAAAAAAGAGGTGTGGCAATTAAACACATTTTCAAAATTTTGTATTGTATTGTTTTAGCACCATCACATCGTACTGAATGGGTTTAATCCAATCCTTAAGCAAATAATGAATTAACCTGATATTTAATTAAAATGTGTTCTGTTGTGGCAGATTAAGGATTAAAGTTAGGTAGATACTGAAATAACAATACGAGGGCCTGTAAAATTTATTTCACAGCTGAAGTGGTCCCGAGCTCCAAAACAAATCAGATTTACTTGATTCAACTCGGTCTTAATTGGGTACATAACAATCAGAACTAATCACAAATTGTACTCAAATGTCTGCAATAAAATCAACCTTTCTTAACACCCTGCAGGCGTCTAAAGGTTATTACAAGGGTGCATACATTTGTAGCCATAAGTTTAAGTCAATTCAATTAAAGAAAACCTGCACACAATTTTGGCATAAAACATTAACACATCACTGTTTGATGATGATGATGATGATGATGATGATAAGTCCAATCAGGTTTTATTCACACATGTTTTTCCTTTTAGCGCCTTTCATGTGTTGAGCTGTACATTGATTTCCAAACCTAACTGCTGTTTCTAAATGCATGTATTACATCAAAAAGGATTTATAATGATCCCTTATCCATGGCATATTTTCTGTTTCATCAGAAGAGAACGTTTTCATAAAAAGTGCAGCAAGATAGCGAACGATTCTGAGCAGATTCCCATATCTGCATGAATCTGACATCTGACATACGATTTCTCTGTACATGAATAGATTGCGCTGTATCATGATGTAATGCTATTACAAATCACTAAAGGAACTGTCTCTACAACTTCTCATTGCAATTCACTTATTTACATAGTCACAATTTACTTATTCGATAATCACGTATGAGCAGTGACGATGCAGATTTGTTTGAAGTGAGCTGCAGTCCGGACCATCTTCCTCAAAATGTGGTCAGAATAATGACATCTAGTTGTGAACGGAAAGTTGCCGAAGCCGCCACAAGCCTACTGTTGTAAGTTTTCAGTTATGATAAGAAGAGAGGGAGAGCGAACATAAACTAATAACCAAAGCAATTGTCCGATTTTTCCTTTGTTCCCCATGTTTCTATCATGACTCAACTATATCTCTTATTGTCTACAGCATGGGAAAATGGACATTATACATGCTTTTCATAAAATAAAAATAAATACATTAATTATTCATATGGAAGCACGGTGGCTGAGTGATTAGCACTGTTGTCTTGCACAAGTGTCCTGGTTCAATTCCCACCTCTGGCTCTGTATGGATGGAGTTTGCATGTTTTCCCCTTGCTTGGTGGGTTTCCTCCAGGTACCCCAGTTTCCTCCAACAGTACAAAGACATGCAGATTAGGCTAACTGGCATTTCCTAATTGTCAGTAGTGTGAATGAGCATGCGAGTGTGTATGTACAGTCAAGCCTGAAATTATTCATACCCCTGGCAAATTCTGACTTAAAGTTACTTTTATTCAACCAGCAAGTTTTTTTTATTAGAAATGACACAGGCAAAGAACACCATCGCCACTGTCAAACATGGTGGGGGAAACCTAATGTTTTGGGGGTGTTTTTCAGTCGGTGGACCAGGAAACCTAATCACAGTAAACGGTATCATGAAAAAGAAGCAATACATCAACATTCTCAACAACAACATCAGGCAGTCTGCAGAGAAACTTGGCCTTGGGCACCAGTGCACATTTCAACACGAGTGATGAAGAAAACAAGTGATGAAGAAAAGGTTAGCAGACAAAAACATTAACGTTTTGCAGTGGCCCAGCCAGAGTCCTGACTTAGAATGAGAAGCGTTTGATTGCTGTAATACAATGTAAACCCTAATGCTCAAAGTAATTAAACTTTTTCAGTACTGTTAACTTAAACAATTACAATTAGTTCAAATTAATAGACCCTGATGAGTATTTAGAACTTTTTGGTATTTATGAGTTTGTAGAAATGACACTTTTCAAGTTAGCTGAACAAGTTTGCTATTTTAAACAAAACTTAAAATCTTTCAGCCTAGTGATTTTGTGTCTGATGTCATCAATGCACATGTACAGTAAACTGTCCACATTGAATTGTCTTGATCAAGATAGTGGACTGGTCTGTCTTTGCCAGTAAGTATAAGTATATTTGTAAGTATACTGTAAGTATAATCTTTACAAATCTGGGCACCCTGACAGAGAACTGGTGGCTCAGTGGTAGGTGTTTCGCCTGCCAGGCGAAAGGGCTGGGTTGAAGTGCTTGTCCCAAGACCAGATAAAAATGGGAGGGTTGTGTTCAGAAGGGCATCTAAAAACTTGTGACAAACCACTGTGACGACCGATTGCCAGGAGCAGGCGAAAGACCAACAACAATTTATTCGATTTGCAATAATAAAAAAAAAAAATTATAGTATGAGTTGGGCTACTCAGGAATGCAAGTAAATAACAATTACTATGAATGAGTACAACAAACTCAAAAACTGATAGTTCTCTTTACTTAAATTTGGAAACATTATTACTGGTAACTCAATTTTTTTACTTATTCGGGTTTACAGTGTAGCCAATAAAGACTTTTCTATTGATTATTGAGAAAGGTGTGCATAATTTTGTTATTTTGTTCAAATGTAAATAAAAGCTGAGAAATATGTTTTTCCACAATGATGCCTCTTGTACATTGTCTTATTATCTTTGGGAGACACCTGTGTCATTTCTAATCAAGAAAAAACTTGCTGGTTGAATAAAAGTAACTTTAAGTCAGAATTTGCCAGGGGTCTGAATAATTTCAGGCTTGACTGTATGTGTGTATCCTGCAATGGGTTGGCACTTCGTCCAGGGTTTACCCTGCCTTATTTCCTGGGATAGGTCCCAGACCCCTAGCCAGCCTGTATACATGATAAAGCGGTATAGACGATGAGTGAATTACTCATATTATTGTTTCAGAAACTCTTTAATTCTTAACTAGCATTGCATAAAATTCCTGCTCCTGAATGCAATTGCAATTGCTGACCTGCAAGTGAGCTTCATTTACTGATATTATTAGTTGCATACTATTATGAAAAATAGTATGTAGTAAACCATTTTGAACAGCACCACTGAGTTATCACTTGAGCTCCAATGAACCGAGTTTGTGTTTATTCTATAGCCCACAGCGCCCTCTGCAGGTTTCACATTAAACTGAATCCTCTAATACCAGAGCTGTAGAAATCCAGGCCTGGACAGACTATGTCCAGCACAGTTTGACGATTCTTACGCTCAAACACAGCTGATCAACTAACCTGGTAATTACCAGGCTCATTAGGTGTGTTTAAGTGTTGGTGTATTACAAACTATGGTATTTAAACACGGTCTTAAACCGAGCTTAAACCAGGCACTGCCAGCCAACTGTTCATTGTCATTGACTTCTCGAATATACAGACTCTCAATATGCTTCACTTATTTGCAGTTGCGTGTGTGTTTGCTTAATACATGGTCAGGCGGGAAGCAGTGGAGCAGCTGTGCGATGTCGTGGTTGTAAAAGGTCTCCCACTGCAAACGAGCCCAGGCCACACAATCCTTCCAGTCATGGGGTCTGTCTTTGAGACTTCTATACACTGCCTGCACCACCTCGACGGCCTCAGCCTCGCCTCGGCCAACGGTACGAGCCCAAAATTCAGCATCGCTGTCAGGGGATACAGTGTTAAATATTACAACAGGAGGAAATATAATAGCAATATGTGAGTTCAGGCCTGCTGTTCGATAATAGCACAGAAGTATATGAGTTCAAGACTAGGATTAGTTATTGATTTTTCAGATTGTCACATGCTTATCCCAGGACTCTGATTAGCAGTTTGCTTACACTGAGCATCTTTTCCACACACTCAGTCCTGTTTGACTTGTAGTATACAGTTGTAGAAGAGCTGCGATTTATATTCCCTGAAGAGGATGGCTTTCCATTTGGGTCTGATTCTTCCTCATGTCATCTCAACAGTGAGTTCTTCCTGGCATTTACGCTCTAAATCTACATCCTGATTTCTGTAAAGCTGTTTTGTGACAATATCCATTGTTTGAAGTAATATAAACATAAAATGGAATTGAAAGTGAATTAAACTGCAAAGACAGTTAGATCACTACTACTACTATTGTGAGCTAAAAAACTGGCCTCTAGTGACCACTAGAGTAATGCATAGATTCGTGTTATACACTAGTCAGTGTAAGACTTGACAAGCAGGCTTTGACGTAAATCATGCAGCCAGCTAACAGGAAGTATTTGGTTGCAGCATTCACGTTGCATTATCTGCATGCACCATGAGCCACCTCTTCCTGTGCAAGTGTGTGCACTCCTTCCTTGCTAAACTTCCCTCTTGTTTTGGTAAAGTGAGAACAGAAAGAAGATCTGGATTGTGTTAATATTTACCACAGGAAGTCAGGAAACAGGTTCAACTCAAGCTAAGGGTTTTATCAAGATATCTCTGTGTGTGGTGGTCATACATGTGTGATATCTGTGTGTGTGTGTGTGTGTGTGTGTGTGTGTGTGTGTGTGTGTGTGTGTGTGTGTGTGAGCGTGTGTGTGTGTCAATTAAATGTATTTCTATAAAAAAATGACCTGCTCACACAGTGTTATTCACAACATAGTTAATAGGGATATGTGGGTGACGTGTGTGAGACTGATTGGCAATTTCTCTAGTAAACTTCTAGACTTTTCTTTTAGTTGGTTTGTTTTTTCAACATACCTGAGATACTGGTTCACATTCTCTGGTGTGTGCTTGAAAACGCCCTCAAACTGCTCTCTGGCCCACTGTAATGACAGTTTTTCAATATAAATTACATCATACTGTATCATACATCATAACGAATACATGTAGCATGTTCAGTTTAAGGTATGAAGCATAATGGTGTGTGCCGTTGCAATAATGGAGCAATTGAGTGATGTGATATGGACTGGCACAAAGCAAGGTCTTTCCTATAAGGGCTTTATTCCTGTTATAGCACACCAAACAGATTTTTTTTTATTAATAGAGAATGGCAAATTATAATTTTTAAAAGTTTATTTTGAAATGTAAAGTTATGGAATATATGTGAAACATGTTAGTTCCTGTTATCACTTGTGTTATAGTAGCTATAACCTTTCACTAACTCACCAGTTTAATAATAATAATAATAATAATAATAATAATAATATAGAGGCAATTCCCACAGAGATTGTGAAATAGGGACAAGTGGATGCATTGATTTTCCTGGGCAAAACTGTAAAAACAGCATGTACTGTATGTTGCCAATATGGTTCTTGAGAAAGGGCCTCTATCTCTATATTTATCTATTCTGGATCTGTGAGTGTGTGTGCGAGGGAAAAGGGTGTGGTTTCCTCAGCAACACCTGTCAGTGCACAGCTGACTTGGTTATGCTTCTGAGTCAAGTCTATGCTATGCAAGTAGCTTATGATGTTGTGAGCATTTATACTTGTGTGCTGGTGTGTCTGTGTCATAACAATTACATTTACACTTGCATTACAAACTGCTAGCTGACAGTGGGCTTTCTATGCCACTAGAGTCTCTTCACCACTCTTTGGTGACTCGTTCTTTAGGTGTACTACAATCAGTGGAAATGAAACCGATAGGATCTTGTTAGATTTAGAGCTAAAGCATGTTGAACAACAGTTACTACAATGCAGAAACAAGAGAAGATGAAAGATGGAAAGAGAAACCAGAAATGTGATACTAGATAGCCTTGACATGCAGTTACACTTCTTGGGAGGTGCATGTCAGGCTACACCGTAGGGTACATGGCCACATGAGACCTACAGTATGGCGTAGACTTGACTCAGAAGCATGAATCTGCCAGGCAATGAAATTCGATCTCTTGCACTCCAAAGATAAATCAACAATGTTGATTCTTTGTTGAATGTCTTGTGAACCATTAGTCCTACAGCATTCATCATTTGATTGTTCCAGAGATTATGCTTTAATAGTGCTGGATGTTAAGTTTGGAAATTTTAAAAACTGAGTTTAGGTTGGCAGTTTTTCCAAAGTGGTTCAATAAGATTTTTTCCCCCTGAAAATCAATCAGCATGCAAACTTAATAGATTCCTATGGAAAAATCAGTCAGGTCCAAAACAAACCTGTCAGGATTTTGACCAATCTTCTCCATTTAAGTTTGAACAGTGCGGTCGATCTTTCTTTCTGATTTGATTTAAGTTTTGTGAGTATGTGTGCAAAATTGTATTGAGTGAACAATGGTAAGAGAGAGACAGATGAATTCTTCCTGATTCACACTACAGTCTCTACACTGTAGAATAATTTTCATTTAAGGGAGTTTGGTGCAAGCTTTAGAATGGGATTTGAAAAGCTTACTTATGTTTGATATTTTTTCAGAATAATAAAATTTTTTGACCGATTTGATTTGATGTGTCATGTTTTCCGATCAGACCCAAAACCCCGAGTTGGTTCCACTTGGGAGCAAAGCGGCTTGGCACAGGCCCCAAACAAACCTGTGGTTGATATTCCATATCACTTGTGGGACCTGGATTGGACCCATTGGATAAACATTGTGATATAAGTTTCATGGGAGTGCATGCAAAATTGGGAAAGATATGGCCCCCCAGTCCTGAATCGGAAAAATGGAAATTTGTAAAAAAAAACTTATTTTTCTGATTCCTTAGAAAAATAATAGCACCCCATTCCCCCTAAAGCAGCCCACTCACTCCACCAATACAGCCTGTTTTTTGTTGTTGTCGTTCAAAGGTTCTGCTCTAAAAAGTGCACCATTATTGGCGTCCTACTAATTTTAAAAACCATCAACTTGTCTTACAATGGAGAAACCGGTAAGCTTAGAATGTTCTGTCATGCAGACTTTCTATTGGCTGCTTACTTATATACTTTTAAGAGACACTAACACTGTAAACACCTTCCATAACTGTTAAATAAATATCTCGTCATACAAAGCCTCAACATCTACTCCTCCATTTTCTGTACAGCTCAACCTATGTAGGGTTGCAGGGGGCCCGGTGCCTATCCCAGGGAACCCAGGGACCAATCATACACTATGAGCAAATTGGAAACACTAATCAGCATACAACGCATATCTCTGGACTTTGGGGGAAATTTAGAGAGTCATCTAGGAAAAAAACCCAAGCATGAGGAGAACATGCTTTAGAGATGCACTCTCCAAGCCTTAACATATTAATGATTATACACGTCTGTGTTAATGACATGTTTTAAAACGTGTTTATGTGTCTACGAGCATGAAATGATACAGGATTAACTACAAAACGTCTTGTGATTTAGACATTATCACATCAAACATGAGAAAAAACTCATCGATATAAACCTGGAATCTGCCTTGCAGCTGTTGCTGCTGTGAGAATTGAAGAAAAGTACCTACTGACCAATCAGATTCAAGATTTCAGTAGAGCTGTGGTTTAGTGACACCTTGCCTTGTGGTGTGGAGAATTAAAATTAAAGGCAAATACAAATGTTCTGAGACTCATTTAGGGCATATGATAAAATTCTGTTTGATTTTGCTCCAACTTTAAAATTAAATCTAAACTAACCCTGTTCTCTTTCCCATACAGTCAGCTGACCAGTGTTGTGTGGGTGTGTATTACAATGAAGTAATGTAGGAGCTTTACCTGCAGAGTGTGTTCTATGCGATGTGGGAAGTGCTTCAGTGTGCACAGTGGAATAGCTGTCTGTTCTGAAGACCCCGCTGGTCCATAGGATTCAGTCAGGTGAGGAACCACGACCAGAGTATGACCTTGACCACCCAGAGTCCCGCCCTCTAACATGGGTTTTTGGTACTGCACGCAGCACCCATCCAAATACACTCCTTAAAATAGACAAATACAGGGTCAGTAATCAGTACCGAACTCATATAGAGTCAGTAGATGCCAGAAGATACATTCGATGGTGAATATAAGATGGACTACAATCTGATCTTGTTAAATGCATTTTGGAAGCAAAATGATTTACATTCAGCGGTGCATTATTCAGATTTTGTGTTATGCTAAATGCCATTGCCACACAGCTGCTCATTTAGTTAGCACTGATTTATTTATTGTGATTGAAGCAGGAGTTGGCAAAGACTCCCTTATTATGATCTCACTTACATACTTAATTACTTACTGAGCCTACTGCACAGATCACATCCTGTCAGGTATTCATAATAGCAAGACCAAATTGTTCCTCAAACTACACACAGGTGCAGTGTTTCTGTACAAGAGTGCTGGTGCTGTAATTACTCACTGGCTTCCAAATTATCCAGAGCTGCTGCTACTCCATCCAGGCTACTGTAGAACTGGTGTGTGTAAATCCCCTCGCTCTCCTGACACACACGGTTCTGATGAGATGTGATATTCATAAAGGGATTTATTTTACGCACGGCTTCAGCTGCCACCTCTGATTTCAGTTTCTGTATGAGAAGGTGAGGAGAAGAGAGAAAAGATATGATTTAGAGTATTGTTTCTCAGTGCAGCTGGTGTAAATATAAGTCTTTATCTTATAAAGGCTAATAAATGAATAGGATCTCATGACTTTACATCACTGTAAATTTTGATGAAAAGCTCCTTATATGATTAACTAACGCAACAACACCATAAATGTATTTTGTGGTTACATTGTACTTTATGCAATTCTTGTATAGAATACAAAAAATCCGTTCCTTATTTTCTTACCCCAATATCCTCTGACCTAAACAGGAATTGACGATTCAGGTTGGACCTCTCAATGGAATCCATGTCTGTCACTGTGATGTGCCCGTCCTCTCCAGCACCAAGACCAATCAGGGCAAAGTTTTTCAGAAGCTCACAGCCAATGGCACCAGCACCCACCTAATTTCACACGAGTGTTTCGGTATAAATGATTATTACATGTAAAGTACAGTGTCCAGCCAAACAAGACAAGAGACATAATTTAAAACATCTTTCTTTTTGTAAGAATTGAAAAAGAAGTCATGATATATTCTTCTAACATATTCAAAACATGAGGCTCCGTCAAAATACAAACATAATATTTGATATAAAAAATTGTTAAATAATAAAATATGGAATTAATTTCTTTAAAACATCTTGTTTGATGCTTATTAATGCATACGTTTTGTTTATATTTGTCAGTACAAAGACATTAAATGTGTAAATCTGAAGGGGAAAAATACAAGATAAGTCTTTCCCTTACTGTAAACATGCATTACAGAAAACCTATACTAGGTACAAACATATGGTTTGGTTTAAAATATATTTTAAAACCATTCAATTACTTTGTCCACATAATCCCACTCTATTTACAGTATGTTTCCATCAACAATAATCTTTAAGGTATAATTGTCTATATTCAGGGAAGGGCTGAATGCTCACACTGTAAACTGAAAATGTATTAAATGTCAAAAACACTGTAGTACCACTTTTTTTCACAGTTTGTAGTTCACAACTTATGTAAATTACACTTAGTAAAAGATTGTGGCGTGTTAAACATTAAATTAAAATATGGAGATAATCTGGCAGAGCCGAGCAACAAGAAAACTCCAAATAACATTTAAATCAAAATAACATGAACAAAATAATAAAGAGACATTAATTAATTTGTTTCTAGTGCCGCTTTCATTTAATTAAAATACCTACAATGCATTTAATGCAATCATATTACATTTACAGGATTTGCCAGACACCCCTATCCAGAGCTTACATTTTTAGATTATTATGCAGCTGAGCATTTAAGGATATGGGTCTACCTCAAGGGCCCAACAGGGGAAACTTGATGATGTGATTTGAACCTGGGACCTTCCAAACCCTAGACCAATACCAATAACAACTGGGCTACCCCTGCCATAGTCTTATTTAAATTCCCGAGCAAGGTCTGAGTGTCTAACTGGAGTATTCTATATGCTAAATAGTCAACAGGAAATGCACCTCTTGGCTACATTACTGTAGTGTGAGTTGCTTCCTGCTATGATCCGTAACCCAAGACCAGCTTCCTGTGAACCATTTCCTCTTCAATTGTTTTTTTTTTTTTCTGTCCACATTATCCTCATAAACTGTACTTTAAACAAGTGGAATGTTGATGGATAGTGCTGCTTTCTTTTGGTGTAAAAGGAGAACAAAGTATACCAGAAAGTATCTCTGTTTCTTCAGTTTTTCCTGGAAATCATGGCCGAACACGGCGATCTGTCCATCGTAGCGACTGTTTCTCTGTGAAGGAAATAATAAAGCTACGAAATTATACCAAATATCACCACTGATTAAAAACAACAACAACAACAACAAAAAAAAAACACAGGTCACTTTTTATTAAAACCCTTACAGAAAACTGATCAGTTTCAAACTTTTCACATGTAACACATGTTCTTTTTTCTCACATTATTAATTTATTTTCACCAGAGATTTTTTTTCACACAATTTCACACATATTGTATAACTTTATTAAGTACATTATAAAGATTCACTCGATCATGTACACATTAAGAATGTACTGTAAAGATTCCACATTTAATCCCATATGTATTTAATCACATAGAAATGTGTGTGATTTTTCTGTAAGGATAATAATAGGTTACTGCCGTATATCAGGCCTCAGCAGTGTGAATTAGAAAGTGAACTATTGCTTACTGGAGCACAGGCTTCTTCTGTCAGGCCTCTATTACTGTCCTCCTGCTCAGGAAGGCACTCCAGAGCATCAAAGTAAAGCCACTGACGTAGCGGAGTGAACTTACCGCTGCAAGCCTGAAAAATTAACAGTTTTCAAAACAGCAAGGTGAATAAAATTGAATGACAATAACTGCATTTTAGTTAAAATGAACAAGTAACATTTTCAGATAGCATCAGTCTTACAGTGCACTTTGGAGCTTTCTTACCTTCATCACCTCTTGTGCAGCCAGTCCTCCAATGAAAGCATTGATGGGAGCCAAATCGCCCCGGGCACAAAGAGACAGCTTCTCCACGACTCGCTCATCAAACTTGTCAAATTGTGCAGCAGCACTGAGCTGTCTCGCCATGGCAAGCAGTATGTCAGCATCCCCCTGGTTAGAAGAACGACACAATAAAATAAGATGCTAAGACTGATATAGCTGCAATTCTAACCCCTATACAGAACATAGCACCTTAAATATACAATGCACTATTATATTCAACACATTTTGTTATTGTTATCATGGATATTTCATAATTGTCATTACTCCTATATTGCAGTAAGGAGGCGACTGTGTTACTTGACCTGGTACACACACTTCTTCTGAATAATTTTTATATGCAGCTTTATTCTGGTCAAATTTTAATTCCACATCAGACAAAAGCAGAAAAAAACTGCCCAACAAAATAAACAACCCACAAACAATAATAAAAGTTCTGGAAATTATTGTCATATTAAAATGACATAAGCTTACAGCTGTGATAATCAATTCAGTTATAGAAGTGACATTTTACTGTCTTTAAGATTTCCAAACATATTTGCATATTAAGCACAAACACAAACACATATATTATTCAGGCGATTTTCAGTGTTGAAACAGCTACTTAATCCTAAATATTTGGCTAGACACCATATACATTATTATTTCTATTTTTTTATGTGAAGAAAAGAGTCTTTTAATTAGTAGCATTAATGATAACTAATATACCTAATTTTAAATAAAAGTGCAATAAATCATCCAAATAAAAACGCTTTTTAAAGTTAAGGGCAGTGCCAACATAAAACATGTCAATCACACCAATGCAGAAATATGTAGACTCTTCCAAAGTAATTTCAAGAACTAAAGTAAAAGTTTAAAAGCTATATGTATTTGCAATGTGTTCCCTGCCTAATTCCCTAAGTCTCCTGGGATAGGCTGCAGTCTCCCCGCAACCCTGAATACAGGATAAAGCTGTATAGACGATTGAGTGAGTGAGTGAGTGAGTAAATCTAAGTAAAAAAAAAATGGTGCAAACCCATAAAAATAGCTTAAAAGACAGAAAATAATATTACAATACAATGCACGACCTGGTTCCTAGGTTTGGGCAGTCGACTGTACTTCTGTTGGAACTCCTGTAGTGCTCGAAAGCCCAGGTGAAGAGATTTACTTCTCTCAATCTTCTCATAATGAGTGACCACCAGAAGCTCTGGATCCTGCATCACTTTATCCACAGCAACATCTAGAGGTAGCTGACATGTCCAATAAGTACACATACACTTTAATAGGAACACCTGTACACCCGCTCATTTATGCAGTTATCCAATCAGCCAATCAGCCAATGTGACAGGAGCACAGTGCATCAAATCATTTAGATAAAGGTCAAGAGCTTTAGTTAATGTTTATACAGTATCAAATAAAAAAGTGTGATCTCTGTTATTTGTACTGTGCCATCGTTGTTGATGTTACATGAGCCGGTTTAAATATTTCAGAAACTGCTGATCAGGTGGGATTTTCGAGATACAAACGTCTGTAGAGATTACATAGATTTGTGTCAAAACACAAAACACTGAGCGAGCAACAGTTGTGTAGAAGAAAATGTTGTGTTGAGAGGGGTCAGAGGAAAATGGGAAGGATATAGTGACTCAAATTACAGTGCCAAACAAAAAAAAATTCCCAGCTTTCACAACAGGCTCACCCAAAGCTGATTGTTTAAGATTAGAGCTCCGCCTCAATGTGCTGTGATGTATTGTGCATTCTGGGACACATTTCAAAGCACTTCTCCAATTTGCTCTGGACAAGGGCTTCTGCCAAATGCCATAAATGTAAATGTAAATGTAACAAGCGCTTATTTGAGTTACCATAGACTTCCTGCCAGCTCTAACCAGTCTAATTATTCTCCATTGATCTCTCTCACCAACAATGTGTTTTGTTCGTCCACACACACGGAATGTTTTTTTGTTTTCACAGATTTTCACTATTCTGGTGTTTGATGTGAGATCTGCAATTCATGCATTGTGCTTCTGCCTCGTGTTTGGCCGATGCGTTAAATGGACTATTAACGTATACAAATTCTAAAATTCTATAATCATTCAGATTTTGTTACGTGCTATTGCAATGAACTCACAAAACTTAGTGTCTTCGTTTCTTTAACTTCAGTTGCCACTCCGCCCTTCTCATATACTGAGAAATTTGAAGTGTCACAAATACTGAAGGAGTATTCATCTACAAAGAAAATGAGAGGCAATGTTATATAATGCAGCCCTTATTATTTTTAGTATTAGAATCACAATTCCTGTTACATTTTACTCACCTATCACTTTAATTTCAATAGGCCCACAGCTGTTGAGCTCTGTCATGCCCTGAACCCCAGAGAAAACAACACGCATGCCATCTGAGAAGGCGTTCTGGTTGTCTGTGCATGTGACTATACCTGGATTTCCCTGCATGGAACAAATGCATTCGTTTAATTACCTGTTTTGTACAAATGGTCAGATTTCCTCATGCATATTCCCTACTACTGAAGTATGTGTCCAGATGACACTCTGATGAATTACAATTAAAATGGATCATAAAGTTTTGCCCAAACCTTTTGATTCTACACCATCTGAACTGCAAGCTGTCTTTTAAAATAAAAAGGGGATGTCGCAAATGCAAAGAAACTCTATAATTAATGTAAATAGTTTTTTACTTATTTCTCAAGTTGTAATGTTGTATAATCTGCAATAAAAAACCTGTTGTTTTAATTTACAGTTTAAGTTGCAAGATTAAAGCATTTTTACTAGCGCTCTCAGATTTTTGGACCCACTGTGAATGTTTTTATTCTCAAAATGTTTCTAGTGATATTTACATTTATTAGTTATTTAATAAGGTTGCTTATTAGGAAACTGAAAGAGACAAATTTATAATAAAAAAAAAGTTGTTTTTTTGGCATTTGGTTAGTGTTCAAATTGATTTCTAATTGTCTCAATTTTGATAAGTTTTAATCATTTGTTGAGCTGTAAATGTAAAGTTTTTCTAGTTGGTTCATTAAAAACCTTAATCTTACATACAATTGTTACACCTGTGCCACCTCAGTCCCGGGAAATAAGATCTGGTTCTCCGCCACCTTGTCTCCCCCTAGTGTGTCTACGTGTGTATATGTTTCACGTTAGCACTAAATTAAAATCACCTGTGTCTCCCCAATGTGTCTCACTATTTAAACCAGTCGAACCCGTAGCACACTGTTTGCTCACCGTTGTGCACGTTAGATGTTCTCTGTGTCTACCACATTATTTGTTTTGTGTTTGTTTCTCCCCAGGACTGAGCAGTGTCTGCAGGGCGGGTGTTATTTTCAGTATCCGAGGGCCGAGGTCAAGGTCAAGGCTGAGAGGTTCTCAGCCCTCTTTCTGTTTTCGTTTCCAATAAACGAGTCTTTTCCTTTCCTTTGTTTTCTTTTGCGTGACATTGCCAAGCCGCCTGCAGACTCGGCTGGGGAGTTATTTTGTTGTCTTTTTTTTTGGTTTGTTTGTTGAGTGTTATTTTGTTACTTTGATTTTTGGACAATCGTTAATTAAGAAAATAAATAAATAAATATTGACACTGTTCTCCCTGCATTTGCGTCCGCCGCCTAGTTCCAGCAACATGACAACAATTACATAAACAGGTCCATACATACATCGAATACATAGAAAACTTATATAAATGTTTCTCTTTCACTTTTAGATATATATCTAAACAGGTAACGCTCAGGTTCAGATATGCCAGTGTCAGTGTAGAAAAATTTAAGTACTGTTACTTTACCTTGGAGACATGGTCAATCAAGGACACACGTAGTTGCTCTCCATCAGTGTCTTTGACCAGAAAGTTTTCTCCAAAGTCACAGAACAACTGTCTACAATTAATCATAATACTTTAATTAACATGAACTCCTATAAATTCACCTAAGTCATCTCATGCTTAAATGAATACAGTTTTTTTTTTTATTAAATCCATCCATCCGGCCAATTGTGAATGTTGTATTTATTCCCATTTGTACGATCGTGGTAGGACATCTGGTCAACAGGCAATTTGGAAACGCCAATTAACCTAACCTGCATGCTGTTGGACTGTTGGGGGAAAACCCGGAGAAAACCCAGCAAGCACGAGAAGAACATACAATCTCAACATGCACACAGACCTGACATGGGAATCAAACCTGGGACGTGGAGGTGCAGGGCAACCTCTAACACTGACTATATATTAAATGACCACTACCAAAACCTGAATAAAACTGATGTATTCTTATATTTCAATAAATAATTCTTCACTCAGTCTTAATTATTGGAAATGGGAATGCTATACTTACCCACAAAGTCCTTTGGTGTCAGCCAAAATAAATTTCATGTTGTTGGAGTGGCAAAATGCAGCCACAGAAAGTTGCTCTTCCAATGATGAATCTGTGAGAACCACCACCTATAGCCATTTTGGATAAGAATTCGACATATACAGTATGATTCCCTGCAGGTTTATTACATTTAATCATGCTTATACAGTATGTAAAAGGTTTTGTATGACCACTATAACAAGCCAGAACAATTTTTGCATTAATTAGTAATTAGTGAATATTGTAGTTAGAGTCTATAGAGGCCTAGTACCCCAAGACACTCAGGGTCGGTTTTACTGTAACTTTAATTTGTTGGTCTTATTATGACAGTAATAAAGGTTATGACGGTCTCAGTAGTTTTATAGTGTATTAAAAAAATAACAGGGAAACTAATACAACTAATAAGACTTTTAATTGCACAAATCTGTAAGACTGGAACTCTCTGGCATCTGCAGGACTAATTTAATACTAATCATCTTGTCTATTGCAAGATCATACCTACCTGGAATTTGTACAGAAAGTCCTTGTTTAGATGTTCAGTGTGAATGGAAAGTCGAACGTGGCTATTTAAGCGAGCAAGATGTCTTTCAGAACAAATTGCCCGGTTCTCCCCAATGTCACTTTCTTTCAGGTAAAACTACAGAGAATAATAACAATAATAATAACAATAATAATAATAATAATAATAATAATAATAATAATAATAATAATAATAATAAAACAAATATGCAGTTAAAGCAACTAGAAACAAATAAAGGGTTTATATAAAAGATTTGTACTAGAATGTATCACTCTAAAACACTTTATCTAGGCTCTGGACTTCATTTGAGGGTTTCTCACTGCAAAATGCAATAAATTCCATTCTCATATTTTCACTCAACCTGTCAAATATTTTTCTGAGGCACATACAGTCGACTATAAGAAACAATTCTTCTCCCAAATCATGACCTTCTTTAAATTATTTTAATGTTTTTAGCAAAACCCTACAATGAATAACCTCACTTCATAGCAAAATGTGATCATTCACAAAAGCCAAATAAAAAAAATTATGTATCGACAACAACTACTGAAGCGGCTGAGGTATTCATGATGTAAATAGAACTGCATGGTTCTAGATCTGCATTGCGTTTCCCCCACGAACCTGCCTTTATGGATTTATCTTGTTTTGCAGTGAAGCCCTACATGTATTCTGTTTCCCTGATCTTAGATAATATGCTTGATTATGGGACATCACTACCTGAGAGGACAGATCTCCCCATTCCGCCTTCCCCTTGTCTTGGATGGTGACTGATCCAACTCCAGCTAGAATGACATTCTTGGCCACCTCCACCCCGAGACCTCTCATCCCACATATAAGCACATTTGCCTCTCCCATACTCCGCATTGCATCATGGCCCAGGACATACCTGTATAGACGGTGCAGAAGGGCAGATTTCAACATTCAGCTGACCTCGGATTAGAAAAAACAGCTGCTTTAAGCAGTTCCAGCTACTCAACCTCAGAAAATACTTTCATTATTATAATTGTCAGAAGTTTGAATGAAAGATTGTAATTTTACGGCTTTGATGTGCTCTCTCACTTCAAACAAGTCATTCAAAGAAGAACAGATTCGTGAATCACGTGATCCTAAGTGTCATCAAGGACTATATCAATCAGTAGTCACATATTTCTTTATAAAGCTGTTTATCACGTGAATATAATAATAGAATACTCACAGCTGCCGTGAATATAAGCCTTCGTCTATATCAGTTTGCTCCATGGTTGAGTTATATTCAACTAAGCTTTCAATGAAAGAGCTGTCAGAAAGCACGCGCCGACTTTCACTTTCGTTTCTGCCGGGAAACGAAACGTCACGTGACCAGGCATTTTACACGTTGCACAATTTCCTTGTTGTTGTTGTTGTTGTTATTATTATTATTATTATTATTAGTAGTAGTAGTAGTAGTGGTGGTGCTGGTTATTCGAAAATGTGCTTAACTTAGTATTTAAAAAATGAAAAAAAAAACTTTCTATTTATTTCCAATGTAAAATGTATGACAAAAATCATAATGTTTAATGAGGTCTCAGACTGTTGGAGACTCTAGTATCAGTGCAATACATTTATATGCAATATGCAAGTAAGTCTCAGAGTTTTGAACCCTGCTTTAATTCCGAGGACATGCACATAATTTATTTAACGCCATTGTCTGTAAAAGATATGAGAGATAACAATTTTAAGTTAGTGCAAATTCACAATTTAACAATTGTAAAATACATTAATCCATAACCCTACATGACTTTTTGAATGCACAGAGAGGCAGCTTAGCAAGTCTGCTGGCTAAAATTAGCTGGTTATACTGAAAAGTTAAGTGTTTTAAATATATTGCATGTAGCTATGTTATGTCAATAATAATAACTAATAATAGTAAAATATTAATCATGAAAACATTTCATCTAATCATTACAAATTTTGCTACCACCCCTGATCAGTAAACACTTTAGGAAACTCTCTTTCACCAGTCTTTATTTCAGATTTTCATCGTCTGGGTCTTTGGACAGATTGGCATGCCATTTCAAACAGAGTATATCAGAATAAATGATTATAGATACTTCCTGTAACAAATTATAAAACAGAAACATTAATCAGAAAAGATGACAAGATTAACATTGCTGCAGAATGACTGCAGAGTAGGAGAAGAAAACTTCTTCAATTATTTTCACTTTTGTTTCTGCTCAGTGAGAAAATACAGTACCTGAATAACACGTGTAGGAATATTTTCATGTTGCATTATTTCCTTGTAACCTTTTTGCAGTAATTCTTTTGTGATATCTTTTCATTAGTTATGTTTCAGGTTTTTGCATTATTATTATTATTATTATTATTACACATTCACTCACTCCCACTCATTGTGTACACAGATTTGCCCTGTATGCAGAGTCGCGAGAGGCCTTGAGCCTGTCTTAAGAGACTTGACCTGCACACAGGACAGAGTACTGTTATGATGCTAGTAACTGGGGTGGACACAGATGCAGGATTAATGTAGATGATTACTTTATTCTTTTGCCAAACAATGTCCAAAAATAAACAAGACAACGCAATAACACAACGGATGACTCCCCAGGCTGGGTTTGCAGATGGGCTGGTAGAAAGAAAACAAAAGAAAGTCGACACAAGTTGCAAACGCGAACAGAAAAAAGGCTGAGAATCCCACAGCCTTGACCTTGTCACTGGCCTTTCCAGCCACCCGAGGCAGATACCGCTCAGTCCTGGGGGAGAAACGGAACAAACACGTAGTTTATGGACAGACCTACCGATCCGGCTGAGCATAATGAAAATCGGAAATGAGCTCACGATTCAAGATGTCTCGGGATGGGACCCAGCTCTGTTCTTCCGGACCATACCCCTCCCAATCCACCAGATATTGGAGGGACCCCCCTCTCCTCCGAGAGACCAGTAGTTCCTTGACTCTGAATGCGGGGGTGCCCTCTATTTCCACAGCCCCGGGGAGCGAAGGCTCTGCAAAGCCTCCGTCCAGCGGCCCCCAGATCACTGGCCTGAGAAGGGAAACATGAAATACAGGGTTAAGATGAAGGTGACGAGAAAGCTGTAACTTAAAAGAAACTGGATTTATTTGTGAGAGAATGGGGAAGGGGCCGATGTATCGGGGGGTGTTTGCGACAGGGGAGGTTAAGGTGAAGGTCCCGTGTTGAGAGCCATACTTGATCACCTACCTTGAGCGGAGGACTTTCCCTTCGTCGTCTATCGCCAAAAATTTTTAAACCGACAAACTGCTTGGGAGATTTTCGTGTGTGCATTCTCCCACACTGTTTCCGCTCTTTTAAACCACTGATCCACCATGGGTACATTGGTGGGAGTGGCATCCCAGGGACAGAGCGGGGGCTGGTGCCGCGGAGTGACGTAATGAATTTTGTGCATATTCCGCCCAGATTAAACAGTCTGCCCATTCATGCTGTCGACTGCTATAGAATGCTCGGAGGTATTTTCCGAGATCTTGGACAGTCTGCTCTGCCTGTCCATTAGACTCGGGTTGATAGCCCGACGTTAGGCTAACTGTAGTCCCCAACTTCTGAAAGAAAGCTTTCTAGACTCTAGTGATAAATTGGGGACCACGATCTGAAACAATGTCCTCCAGGATACCATAGCAGAGAAACACTGTTTCAAATAGGGTTTCTGCCACCTGGAGGGCTGATGGGAGAGAGCTAAATGGAACAAATCGACATCCCTTGGAGAAGCAATCTACCTCCACAAGGATTGTTGTGTACCCTTTCGAAACTAGCAGATCCCTTACAAAATCCACAGCGATGTGTGACCACGGTCTGTTAGGTATTGGCAGGGGCATTAGTTTACCAACGGGCAAACAACGAGGACTTTTTGTTGTTGCGCAGATAGCACAAGATAAAACGACTGTTCTCATGGTTTCGCGCATATTTGGCCACCAAAACTTGGGTTCCAGGATTTTAAAAGTGCGAGATATACCGGGGTGTCGAAATGATAAACTTGAATGTGCCTCTATCGTCACTCGTTCACGAAGTGCCTCCGGAACATAGGTTCGATCCGGAGGACAGCTCCTCGGCACGGGGTTGGACCATGCCGCTCGTGCTATCTCCGAGTCGATGTCCCATACGATCGGAGCCACTACGAGTGACGAGGGCAAGATGGGCTCTGGATCTGAATCTGATCCAGCGTCGGAAAACAGCAGGATAACGCATCCGCTTTCTTATTTTTCGAACCGGGCCGATACGTGATGTTAAAATTGAATCGTGTGAAGAACAGCACCCATCGGGCTTGACGAGGGTTTAATCTTTTAGCTTGTTGGATGTACTCCAGATTACGTTTTTCCTGATAGCAGTTTGCGGTTACCGATATCATAATTACGTTCGACAGGTGTTAACTTACGTGAAAAGAAAGCGCAGGGATAGAGTTTTTCTGGGTGGCCCTGGCGTTGTGACAGCACTGCTCCTATGCCTACCTTTGACGCATCGACCTCCACTACGAAGGGCTTCTCCGGGTCAGGGATTTTTAAAATAGGCGCAGTGGTAAAAGCAGACGTTTCGGTTTCCGTTTTAACAAGTTGGTGAGCGGTGCTGCCATCGTACTGAAGCTCGTGCAGCAGGCTATCACAATGATGCCATCACATCAGGAGCTCATATGAGGGTTGGTTACCAATCTAGTACATTAATAACATTGAAGGAACTATATCTCTAACTCAGTGTATATCACTATTCTCCCTGAGAGGGGGCGACACTTCTCTGTGATTGCTGGCTGACCAGTGCTGTGTGTATGTGCGCATGTCAGGAAATATGGCCACTTTCCACGTGTGAGCAACGTGTACATGGACAGAGGCATTGCTTTTTTGAGGATTGCTAGCTATTTGTAAATATAATTTTGTTCCTTTAATATTACCTATAGATTAACTACAGATGAATATCTAGTGATCCATGATGACTAAATAATTTGTAATATAATGCAATGCATTGAGAGAACAAGACAGAAAAACAACAACTTGCCTATTATCGCTCATGCACGCTAGCGTGTGTTGAACACGCTGCAAAAGACTTTTAACAATATTGCTGGCAATACATTTAGGGACACGGGAGGCCTGGAGCCTATCCCAGGAGGCTTAGGGCACAAGGCGGGGTACACCCAGGACAGGGTGCCAATCACACACATACACACACTCACAACTCCGACCAATTTGGGAATGCCAATTAACCTAACCTACATGTCTTTGGTCGCTGGGAGTAAACCGGAGTACCCGGTGGAAACCCACCAAGCACGGGGAGAACATGCAAACTCCATGCACATAGAGACAGGAAATATATGTCCTTTATTACCATAAATTATGTTTAAATAGATTTGCTGTGATGTCAGCTAAACAATGGTGATAATGTGTAGTTATTCAAGAAACCCCATTTTTTTTTACATTTATTTTCTTATGTTTTCAAAAATGACAAATGTTAAATTCAATGTGTTTTGTGCTCAACTGTGAACACTGTCAAACAGGTCACTAGATAGCGCTTATCGCTGGGAGGGACCCAAAACCCTAGGCGAACGTCACTTGATCACAACTGAGGCAATGGGTTTTCTCTCTCGCGCACTGCAGAATTGTGTGTAATCATCTCCCATGTTCAGTCTTTGTGCGTGTCTCTCACTCGTATAGTCAACATCCGTGAGCGAATGCACTGTTTACTATAACACTGTGACCGTGTGTGTGCGTGTAAAGGAACTTTTATTTTGTATTTGTACATGTGTGTGTGTGAAAGTTGTCCTTTCACACGCGTGTTAATTATAACACGTGCATAAAGCAAAACCTAGTGTCATTAGAGAGGTTTTAGATCTCTCTCCATACTCTCCATATTCTCTATCTCTCTTTCTGTTAGCCCACACCTGTTCTGTTAGTGTGTGTGTGTGTGTGTGTGTGTGTGTGTGTGTGTTTGTGTGTGTGTGTGTGTGTGTGTGTGTGTGCGCGTCATTGGACAGCGTGCCCCTTACCTCCTCCTCTCGCCTTCACACACACACACACACACACACACACACACACACACACACACACACACACACACACACACACACATGCACTCTAATGGAAACACCGCTCTGTCACGTTCCTTTTCAACAATAAAGTGCAGTTCCCTTTCAAAAGCTACACGCGATGCTGCGTGAAAACGCTATGGGAATATCTCTTTGTTCTCAAGTTGTGGAGCTTGTGCATGTTAAAACGCCAAATACTTCAGCTTATAACCTCAGTCAGGTGATGTCATCGAATAAGGTGCAACTGCAGGTTATAAATAGGAGTGAACCGGACACATCCTCAGATCTTTTTGTCTTCAGGACCGCTTTGTGTTTGCGTGTGTGTGTGCAAGGAGATAACGAAAGGAAAAGGAAAAAAATAACAGCATTAACTCACCGATATGGCGGAGTAGGTTAAGAGATGCATGCCTCCGTGTGATAGTTTTCTTTCGGAGGGCGATCTCCACGAATTTTGTTTTGAGTGCTTGGGGGAAGAACACGCTCGTCTCGGGCTTCAGGGAGACTGTGAGTATTGCGATCTTCTCCCTATTAAGGTGCTTCGCGCGTGGCTCGCTTTCTTTACAGAGAAACCGCGGGCCGCAGCCCATTCCTGGGGCTCGCATGCTGATCTGACAGACACGCACAAGACGGAATTCCCCCTTTCTATGGAAGTAGCCTCCTCACAACGCTCCTCCAGTGTTGACAGAGCGTTTGAGGAATTATTGGAGGTTATAACGCGTGCGGTCGAGCGGTTGCATATCGACTGGCCGCAGAAGCGAGATTCCCCCAAGTGCTCGAAATTAGACGTTTCTGTCGGGTGGCCAGGGGGAGGAGCCTCAATGTCTCTCTCTCCCCTTCTTTGGTGACATCCATGACGAGTTAACTCATTCATGGAGTAAGCTGTATTCATCGCGTGTTTTTGTGCCATCGACTTACTCGAATATTGTTGATGCGAAAGCGCGCAGTTATATGATGATGCCCCAGATAGAAGAGACGATTGCGGGCTATCTCTCTCCTGGGACATCATCCTCCCTGAAAAAGCCTACACTCCCCTCCAAGCCGTGTAGATTGACATCTGCTTTGGTGGGGAAAGCTTTTCAGGCAGCGGGTCAGGCTGTTGCTTCACTGCACACCATGGCGGTTTTGCATGCCTACTAGGCTGACCTGCTGAGGCACCTGAGCACCGGCGGGGCTATTGATGAGAGGGTGTTTGCAGAGCTGCGCAGAGCCACAGATCTATCTCTATCTCTATCTCTAGAGGCATCTGTGGCTGATCCTGATGTCCTCCTTGATGCCCCAATCTTGCCTTCTGGCCTCTTTGGTGACGCTGTTAATTCTGTCGCCACTAGGTTTTGGGAGGCAAAGTTATACGGACAGGCCTTTGGGAGTTTTCTTCCTCGCCGTGCTCAAGAGTCAGGACCGTCGGGAACCCGGTCCCGACCAGGTCTGGCCCCTATTAGGCATGAGGTGCAGAAGGAGAGCGTGACCAGCTGCGCACCCCCTTGTAAAGACTGGGGTGGGGCTCCCCGCTCTTCTCAATCTGCCTCAAAAAGACCAGACCTGAGGAGCGTCCTCTCTTCAAAGAGGAAGTCCTGAGGCTCGTGAGCCCGGGGCCATGGGGTGTTCACATTTTCTTTCACAAAATAGGGCCTCCTCCCTGGCACTCCCAGGAGGGCGGTGTTCAATCCCCGCCACCACTGGTGTTTTGGGGAGCGTTGGTCTCCAACGAAATGTTTGGTGTTCGGTCATTTCCTGCCACACTTCAGGATACCGAACACCTAACACCCCCCCCATCCAGCCGAATTGTCAAAACTTGTGCCCCTTTCGGAGAAGCTGGCAGCATGGAAAGTACTTCCAGGCATATCTCTTTGGGTACACAGGACTGTAGCCACAGGCTACAGGATTCAGTTTGCACATCATCCTTCGCGTTTCAACGGTGTGTTCTCCACTTCCATGAAACCAGACCGAGCACATCTGCTGGCCCAGAAATTACAGACGCTGCTGGGCAAAGGGGTCATAGAACATGTTCACCTCCCAGACAGAGAGTCGGGCTACTACAGTCAGTACTTCTTGGTTCCCAAGAGAGATGGGGAGTTGCGTCCGATTTTGGATCTTCGCGGCTTGAACCGCTATCTCAGGAAATTCAGATTCAAAATGTTGACTGTCAAAATGATTGTTTCTCAAATCCAACCAGAGGATTGGTTTGTGACAATCGACCTCAAGGACGCATATTTCCATATAGAAATATTGCCACAGCACAGGAAGTTCCTGAGGTTTTGCTTTTCCTTCCATTTGGCCCAGCTCTGTCACCCCGCACATATACAAAATGCATGGATGCGGCCCTGGCTCCTTTACGACTCCAGGGCATCCGTATTTTGAATTACATAGACGACTGGCTGATTCTGGCTCAGTCTCAGGAGCTAGCGCTTCGACATCGAAATGTCGTCCTAGCTCATCTCCATTCTTTAGGATTGAGACTTAAAGCCATGAAGAGTGTTCTCTTTCCTGTTCTGAGGACAACATATTTAGGTGTCACATGGGAAATCAAGCTAGGCCAGAAGGTGACTGTTCATCACTTTCAGAGATCTCTAGGCCTCATGTCAGCGGCGTCCACGGTGATACCTTTGGGCCTTCTGCACATGAGAGCATTTCAGCTGTGGCTAAGAGCCAGGGGATTTCATTCAAGGGCCAATCCCCAGAGGCTAATAAGGGTTACGCGCCGTGGGCTTCGTACCCTTTCTATGTGGTTCAGATTCCGGTTTCTGACTTTGGGTCCCACTTTAGGTCCATCTTGTTATTGCAAGATGCTAATGACAGACGCTTCCCTCACGGGCTGGGGTGCGGTCTTGGATGGCCATCCAGCACAAGAGACCTGGAGAGGTCATCTTCTCGCATGGCACAACAATTGCCTCAAAATGTTGGCTCTGTTTCTGGCCCTGAAACACTTCTTCCAGCAGTTGAGAGGCTACCATGTTCTAGTGCGGGTGGACAACACTGCGGTAGTCTCGTACATAAATAGCCAGGGTGGACTGCGCTCGCGCTGCTTGAACAAGCGAGTTCCTGTCCCTCAGGTCGATCTACATTCCGGCGCATATGAATGTAGAAGCGGACTTGCTATCCAGACAAGCTGTGACACATCGGGAATGGAAACTCCACCCTGAAGTAGTCAGTCAAATCTGGGACCTCTTTGCCTCACAAGAGGCAGCACAATGTCCCCTTTACTACACTCTGACTCCTCCAGCTCCCCTGGGTCTGGACGCGATGGCCCACACATGGCCCAGATTACGCCTTTATGTGTTTCCACCAATAGTTCTGCTCCCAGGAGTCCTGGCGAGGGTCCGTCAACAGGGTTTGCGCCTCTTATTGATAGCGCCCCATTGGCCAACCAGAGTGTGGTTCTCGGATCTAATATTTCTCCTTGACGGCTCACCCTGCGTGGTCACAGTGAGGAGGGATCTTCTGTCTCAGGCGCAGGGGACAATATTTCATCCCTGGCCTGAGCTCTGGAACCTTCACGTCTGGCCCCTGAAGGGGACCAACTAAGAGATGCTGGTCTTCCAGCCAGCGTAATTGAAACCATTTTAAGTGCCAGGGCTCCGTCTACTAGAAGAACTTATGCCCTCAAATGGAGTGTATTTGAAAGTTGGTGCATGGCAAAACATGTAGAAACAGTTCACTGCCAGATTGTTTCAGTGCTGGAGTTTCTGCAAGAAAAGTTATCCCCTGGCTTATGCCCTAGTACTCTCAGAATGTACGTAGCCGCTATTTCGGCTTGTCATGCTCTGACCGATGGGGTTTCTGTGGGGAAGCACCATTTAGTTGCCCGTCGAGCTAAACGTTTGAGGCCGCCCACTTAAGCGACGGTCCCTTCGTGGGACTTAGCTATTGTACTCGAAGGCCAGGCTGACACCCCTTTTGAACCACTAGAGTCAGCGCCTGTCAGGCTTCCGTCTCTTAAGATGTTTTTTCTTATGGCTATTACTCCTTTGAAGAGGATTGGGGATCTACAGGCTCTGTCAGTCTCCCCATCCTGCCTAGACTTTGCCCCTGGGTTAGTCAAAGCTATTCTGCATCCTTACCCAAACTATCTTCCGAAGGTTCTATTCTTGACCATGCACCCAGTCATTCTCAAAGCCTTCTGTCCTCCGCCTTTCACAGCTCCGGAGCAGGAAAGACTTCACTTAGTGTGTCCAGTACATGCTCTTCAGATTTACGTCCACCGCACTAGCCAGTGGCATAATCAGAGCAGCTCTTCATTTACCATGGGGGTCGCACCCGGGGGCGGCTGACACTAGACAGATGGTGTCACACTGAGTGAGAGATGCTATTGCCTCTGGGAATCAGGGCTCATTCAACCAGGAAGGTTGACTCATCAATTGCTCTGGCAAGAGGCGTCTCCCTGCAGCAGGTGTGTGATGCGGCAGGCTGGTCCTCTCCGCACATGTTTGTTAGATTTTATAGTCTGGATGTCAATGCTACTCCGGCCTCGCGGATCCTTGAGTCAGCATCCCAGAGCTAGGTCTGATTTCTCCTTGGCTATTGTGCGCACATGCTACACAACCTGGGGGTCCAGACACTTGCAGTGCAGCGGCGTTGGTATTCTCGTTCCCATAGCGTTTTCACGCAGCATCGAGTGTAGCTTTTGAAAGGGAACGTCTCGGGTTACTTAGCTGTAACCCTGTTCCCTGATAAAGTGGGAACAAGATGCTCCTATTTATAACCTGCAGGTGCACCTTATTCGGTGACGCCACCTGACTGAGGTTATAAGCCGAAGTATTCAGCGTTTTTGACATGCACAGGCTTCACAACCAGAGAACAAAGAGATGTTTCCATAGCGTTGTCACGCAGCATTTCGTTCCCGCTTTATCAGGGAACAGGGTTACAGCAAAGCAACTCGAGACGGTTAATTTGTTTTATTTTTACTATACAACAATGATTCTGTTAGTTAGTTAGTGCGCGCACTCGAGTGTCATTAGAGAGGTTTCTCTTTGTTTATTTTCCTGATAAAACATGTTTCCGTTAGTGTGTGTCTGTGTGTGTGTGTGTATGTGTGTGAAAGTCACAGTAGTCCTCCCCCTCTCAAATAAGAGAGGAGGGAGGGGGAGGGATACATTCTGCCTCTAGTCTTACTTTAGCTTCAAACACACGCACACATATACACAGCACGTGCGCGCACAAAAGCACAAACACTAACGCAAACACTTATCTCTCTGGATTTATTTTTACTTTTTTCAAAAGTAATGTTAATGTTCATTTGATTTATTTTTACTTTATATTTTGTATTAATTAAATCTATTTTAGATTGTGGAATGAATAAATTGAGTTTTCATTATTTCTTATGGGATATTCACTTTGATTTATGAGTGTTTTGATATATACGAGCACACTTCTGGAACGAATTATGCTCATAATCCAAGGCTCCACTGTATTTGAAAGAAGATATTTTGAAGTACATTTTAATGTACAATGCTCAAATTATTGATGTATTTACACAGACTAGAGTCACACTAGGACAAAGGACAGTCTGAGGCAATGGGTGCTTTGTTTGTATGCATTTATTTTCATCCACCTTGCTAAAAAAGAAAGTGGTTGCACTAGGGGTTTATTTTGTAGTTTATCATCATAACGGTTAGATATATTTTCTTAGTTTGTAATAATTTTATCACAAATCAAATTAATGAATCAATTTCTGATATAAATGTGATACAAATGTGTTTTCTTATTATTGGCAATAATGAAAAGAGTCTAATTTAATTTCCAATTTCCAACCTTGCATTTATCTACTGAACCAGTGTTGTGCCAACCTATCTTTGGCCCCGCCAATGGACAAGATGACATTGAGCCAACCACTAATGCCAACATTGAGTCAGTGTATACAGTGCCATTGGCCCAGCGTTGACCCTTCAGGAGTGTGCTATCTGCGTTCTTTTATCAATGCAATGATTAAAAAGGGGTATCGTTTGGGTGAGAAGGAACAGTTAATTTGGTGCTTTTTGAATATCAATATACATAATTAATATGAAGCTTTTACAGGCATTATGGCATATGAAAAAAATGTCAAAGAGACAAGAAAATCCCAAATGCTGTCACATATTACCTAATGAAGGTAATGGTGGACATGTAAAAGTTGGATTTCAGAAAATAATAAACACAAGAGACTAGGAAATGTAATCTTCATGCCATGACTTATAGTACCATTATTTGCTTTTAGTCTATCTAAATAAGTTTAAATAGTAAATGGTACATTTAATAGTTAAATATTAGTTTAAATCACAATGTGAATTTATGAAAGAGCCTTCATTAGTAATAGGTAGGATGTGCTTGTTACATAATTTCATTTATCTTTAATTTATTGTTGCCTACAACTTAAAAAAACAATTTTCCAATAAGTCTCCACTTATTAGAAGAAAATATATAGGACAATCTTCATTATTTGGCTTCTCTGGCACCATCATTAATGACACTGTTTTTGAAAAATCATTTCTATTATGTGACTGAAAGGTGATTAGAAGAATAGAAGAATAAGTACTGTATATATGAGGATATAGCGTAAGAACAGCAAAATGCATTGTCAGTATCATTAAAGATTTCTTTATTTATTGTTGTACTGAATAGAATTTTTTTTTCTAAAAGGAAAAGGCTCAGAAAAGAGTGAAGTGCACTTAAGTGTTATTTAGTTTAGATGTCTGATCTTAAGATTAACAGAGAACCTGATAATCGTCATCACAGCTTTCTTTCTTGGGGATGAGGTGTGTTAAAAATATAATATACTGTAGTTTGTTATTTCCGTTTCTAGTTTACTTCCAGCTGTTTCTCTGGTCCCAGGACATTGTCTGTAGACTCATGCTTCTTCCTCTGGCTTCCTTTCCTTTGGCTCCCTGAGTATTGAGACAGACGCAAACTGTCACTTAAAGAGCTGATTGTCCGTCGTGATGCCCTGTTAAAGTTGGTTCGGAAATTTTCTCCAGCAAAATAATATAGGAGGGGGTTCAGACAGCTGTTAGCTGCAGCCATGCACAGAGTGATGACCAAAATCTTGAGCAAGTACATCTCCTGCTCGATTTTTCTTAATACAGCGGCACGCAGATGAAGTGTTCGGACTATATGGTATGGTGCAAAGCAAAGCAGGAAGGTGGTGAGAATCACAACGATAAGGCACAGAGAGCGCCGGCGCTGGGTATTACTTTTCTTCTGTATCTTCTGTTTTGCAAATAGTTTTTGGATGATGCACCCATAGCAGCCCAGGATGACAATAAATGGAATCAAGAACCCAAAGATCAGTCCCACATAATTGAGCTGTTCCACTCGTTCCCAGCCCTTCTGGTTTTTTATTTCAAAACAGCTTATTTTCGTATTATTCTGACTAGTCCCTGTCAACAGAAAAGGAACAGACATGACTGCTGCGAACACCCAGATGCAAAAACATGCCAAACTGGCCCGGCGCGTAGTCACCAAAGTCCTATTTCGAACAGGGTGAACCACAGACAGATAGCGCAGTACACTTAGACCGGTGAGAAATAGCATGCTGGTATAGAGATTCACATAGAAAGAGAATACACACCAGCGACACAGCACATCCCCAAAGTCCCAGTGACATTCCCTAAAGTAGTAAATCAGGCGAAATGGCAACGTCAAGGTGAAGGAAACATCAGAAATAGCTAGGTTGGTCATGAACACAATGTTGGCTGTCTTCTTTGTTGTCTGCCTCAGGAACACGAACAGAGCAACCAAATTAGTGAAAAATCCAACTGGAACCATTATGGTATAGGTGATGGTGTATGCTAGGTATTTGAATTCAGTGCAGCTGGTTTCATTCAGAGAGTCGTTTTTGTACGATGTATCTAAGGAAAGAAAGGAAAAACATGATTAAAACCTAAAACAGTTCATCAGCAGGCTTTGTCAATTCAGTTTAATATGATTTTGGTTAAATAGTGGCCTAAACAATAGCATGGTGCCTCAGTGGTAGGTTCGGGTTTGACTCCCAACCAATGCCCAAACCGCAGCTGTTGAATGCAGTGCCGGTCCCAATCCCGGATAAAATGGGATGGGTTGAGTAAAGAAGGGTGTAAAGGAGGTGTAAAACTTGTACCAAGTTTTTGTGCGGATAGAATGGTCTGCTGTGGCGACCACGCGACGGGATTAGACGAAAGGCTAACAACAACAACAGTGGCCTGAACAATAGCCACTGTCACCCAGTGTATGTAGTTTTCTGTTAAACTAAACCAGCAGAAATCTGTGTGTAGAGTTTGCTCTGGCTTGTTTTTTTATATTTTTTTTATAGAATTTGGACTTAACAAAATTAAAAGTAGAAATTAATGTTTAAGAGTGAAAGTAAGAACATTTTGACATGCATAATACAACAGAAATTCAGAACTGAAACTAAATAGCTGTGTGCTTTACTTTCATCTAATTACAAGTGTCTGGCATGCTATTGCCACTGGAACACTGACAGATATGTTTTATGGTCAAATTACACAAAAATAGAATGTTTTGGCAATAAATAACTTAAAAGGAATAAGGAGAAATTAGTAGTGGATGATCTGTGATGTTGGGATTGTTTTTCCTCCAAAAGTCTTTCCAACCTTTTTTTATGATACATGGAATAATGGGTTCCATGAAGTACCATGAAATATTAAACGAACACCTGGCCGCCTCTGAAATAAAGCTACAACTCCAGTCAATTGCAGGAGGACTGGTCTAAATCATACAGAAAATAAGTCTTAGTCACCTGTACAGGACCCTGTAGGGTTTGAGAGCTTCTGTACTGAGGAGTGCTTTCACATTCCTCGTTCTGTATTCTCTAAGCAAGTTTTAATGGACTTTATGTCTAGGAACTGGGATGGTCATTATCAAACGTTTGATCCTGCAATCATTGAACCATCAAGCCTTAGTAAACATAGCACAAAATAGTCTCAGTCTTATTTCCTTAAGGGTTTCTTCCTCATGGCTCACTCTTTGGAATTCTTTTGTTTTCTTGATTTTGTCACTTTTATTCTGCTTGTTAATAGTTAAACCACTGTAAAGTGATCTGAAATGTACAAAAAATACAGAAACTGACAAAATGTTTTTTCCCCCACTTATGTAGTGTAAACAAAACATAAACTAATAAAATTATTTGTAGCCACTGACTTCTTTAACTCCTCTGCCACACCTGTAAGACCAGTGGAATTTGACTGATGTGGCATCTGACTTTTTTCGCTCTTACAATTAGAAGGTGTGACAAGCAGTAACAGCAATGAATAAAAATCCTTCTCTCTTAATAATGACACATTTTGCCTCTAAAGGAACTAATGGCAGTATAGACCCAGTGGGTACAGTCTTGACCTAATGTACAGTATGTACCAGCACTGCCAAGGTGTCACGTCCTTTAAATAAACCTCTTACCTTTCAGCTGTTTCAGTGAAACTGCACGGTGGCTAAGCCTGTATTCTGACTCCAATAACAAGCTAAGCCTGTATTCTGATTTCAATAACAGCAAAAACAATATATCAATAGTTGACCACGGCAATTTCTCTCAGATGCTCAGTAAAATATATCGATAAATTTCCTTATAAGACCATACACATTGCACCTGAGACTACTAATTTGTTTTAAAAGTCTTGTTACACACACCAAATATTTTTATTTACTTCATCATTCTTTATTTTATACTATTTATTTGAAAGTAGAAAGTAGATTGCATCTTACTATTTACCCAAGACTTCTGCACAGTAATGTAACACACTGATTAAAATATATTTATTCTCCATTTTTGGGAAAACAACAAATAATAGTCAAGAAAATAAATTCAGGTGATTGATTTTATTTGATTTTAACCTTCTTTTTTGACAAATACGTTAGACAAATGTTCGTAAACCTCCTGTAAATCTTCCAGAACTTTCAGAAATCTGTAATGAATTCAGTTGTAGTTTGTTCGTTGGAGCTATCGTGCTAATGTCGAATGATTCGCCCAGATTTATTCGACCAATTTCTTGAGAAGTTGGTAGAACAAAAGAAACTCGTATGCCTAGTAAATTCCGAACAGCTTATACAACAGAACACTGTGGAAACCCCACAGGATGGGTGTAATTTTACAGCATTACAGGTGTGTAATTTTTCTCCTGAAGTACAATCAATTTCAGTTTAATTTCTTGAAAAGTGTGTCAGAGAGAGAGAGAGAGAGAGAGCGCGCGAGAGGAGCGAGAGGAGAGGGCAATGTCTGTTTGACCGATTCTAATGCAAATCTAATGGAAATACGAGCTCACCATACCGAACAAGAACAAGAAGATCTATGTCAATGCTTTAGCTATGTAAATACACGTATAAACATGGTGATGTCTACATAAATGTAAAAAACAAAGCGCAATATTTGGGTCAAAATAGGCTTTAAAAAAGGGTTAACCGTCAATTATATATACATAATTGAAAATTGCGAAGCTTAAAGGGAAGTTAATGCCCCCTATCGGTGGAATAATTCCGTCACACAATTCTGTTCCCTCCAAACAGCTCCAGTCATGAGCGTTAATGTTTAAATGGTTTATTTCAGTTCCCCCAAAAAAACATGCCGGTAGAGTGTTTGAATGAGTGTGCGTGAATGAGAATGTGTGTATTAGTGTATGTGTGTGTGTGTGTGTGCGCGCGCGCTAATGGGATGGCGAGACCCCCTGTTCCAAACCCTCTAGCGTGACTCGGACCAGGATGAGCCGATGAATTAAAAATGCTATTATTGTTAGTAATAGTAGTAGTAGTATTATAAGCTTTTTTTTGTTCCACTCACCTTCCATTATTGCAATCTTCTTCCTCAGCAACAGACTCTGAAGCGCGGTTAACCCTGATGCGCAAGGAGCATGTCACTACTCGTTACAGCCCAAGTGGACATTTCCTCTCCAGATCAGCTGTTTACACTCAGCGTATCAAATCTTCTCGTAATAAAATCTTCTCGTCTTCGTTTCGGAGCACACAGCGCTGTGTCGAGGCTCCTGTTAACTCACACAGCATGCAGACAGACAGACAGTTATTTCGCAGTAAGCAGACGCACAGGTATGTCCTGAAGCAGGCAGTTCACTGGCAGTTCTCTAGAAGTGCTCTGTGCTCTCCTCCCTTTATTATTTTTTTTCAACTGACAACTTTCACTTTGCCAGGTGATGAGCCCAGCGGCTGTACAACTCCATTCAGTACTGTAGCAGCGCTGTCTACTGACGAAAATTGTATTCATTTCCCCATGCAAAAGCATGCTTAAAATAGCCGAGCACAAGTTTCCTGGATCTGTTCACCAGATGTGTTTTATAGCCATTAAAAAACAAACACCTTTTTGAAAAAAAACTTTAATGTTTAAAGAGCATGACTAGAATGTTTTATATAAATGCAGTTTGGACTATAAAAATACATCTGACCCAAACTTTGTAAACCCCAGCCCATCACATTCATACCAAGGGTTATCAGATTTGTGCGCCACAGATCTGGTCGCTTTCACCTTACGTCCTCCCTCAGACGCTCCTCCCTTTAAACCTGGCAGTAGAATTCACTGTTGGTGTTCTGGCTCCGGGGGTCTAATTCTTAATGCACAATGCAGGTGAATGTCGACAAAAGACGATCAGGATGCACAGGTCATCTGGCACATCATGGCGCTTGTAATTAGATGGAAGTAAAGTTCTTTGCAGACTTCGGCAAGATGTTTCCTCTGCTCCAGAGACGAACTTGACAGCAACACAGCACATGTTCAAATCACACATGAGGATTGCCTGGAGTTTTACATATGACACACCAGTGTCATATGTAATGCAGCGACGTTCTGGATTGTTTCCCGACGATCATCATGCACAAGTTGCAGAATGGTTTCATCATTTCTGGGGGTTGAGCTCGTTGAAGGTTTCCCTGGTCAGTCGTCATGTTCCGGTCTTGTGTGACCCCCAAAACACCTCAAATGACTCAGTGCATCGCTGTACACCCTATGTGTTTATTAAAAATCCTATTTCAGAATGTCATTAGACATCCTATACAACTTTTTTTCAGCCACTATAACAAATCATACTGTAGGGTTTTATAAATATCTGACTCCACTATCAGGAATAGTTTACATTCTACATAATCAATTCAGAAAGTATTACTCTTGTCTCTTTTCAAAATACTCTGTGACAGTCTTGTCCTGTGTACTTTAACTTGTGAGCAGTAGGCACAATTAAGAGCAACAATTTCTTCCAATAATCTCATACTCTTCATTTAAAGAGGACCACAAGCTTTGCTCCTTCATTCAATTAATTTCAATTCAACTAATTTCAATTCAATTACATTTTATTTATAAAGCACTTTTAACAGTGGTCATTGTCATAAAGCAGCTTTACAAGATTAAAATAAAATTAGGGAAAAAAGTATGAAACGTGTGAGAAAATATGTCTATATCAAAACGATCAGATTTTCCCTGATGAGCAAGCTCCCAGGAGCGGTGGTCAGAAAGAACTCCCTAAGATGGCAATAGGAAGAAACCTTGAGAGGAACCAGACTCAACATGGAGCCCTTATTTGGGTAATATTAGATAGCAGGGATTGATCTGCAGTCATACGGAGTGTTAGGTGGTTGGAAGTTCAACATAACAGGACAGGTGTTTAAGTTATATGGAGTCAATTTTGTTTGACAAAATTGTTTTGTTTGACAAAATTGTTGTTGGAATTTCAGGCCTGAACTATTGGGTGACTGCAGTCACAAGCCATCAAAGTCCAAGACCATCTTCATTGTAAAGTGGAACCATTGCCAGTCACCAGGCGCATTCCAAGCAGATCCCAAGTGGCCTCCATGTGTCAAGATCTCCAACCAGAAGCGGGGCACCAGGATGAGTCAGACAGGTCTGGAGGGCAGAGGGATTAAAACAATGGATTAGGAGCAGAAATGAAACCACTCAATGACCAGGTCAAACCCTCAACCTCTACGTGTTCTATAGCTGTAAGGCATTAACACTTCTGATACTTAAAAATAATTGTATCGTATCCAAGATAAACGAATGTAAATGTTTTATCTGTTTAATAACCAAATAGTTAAAATAATTCAGAAAATCATGCAAAAATAAAGCAAACATATTAAATACACTATGTTAAAATCAATGCACTTCCCCATTACAAATTCAGATTAGGGCTTTTAAGAGCCTATTAGAATAACTGCTGTCTTCTGTTTACATGTACAGTAGGTGGATGTTTTCATTCATCTACAGTCTGCAATGTGTTTATAGATAAGCACAACCAAATTCAATCTTTCCAGACATTTATTTCTGAAAAGATTCACCAAATAGGGGTAACAAGAGAAATCTCTTCTTCAGTTTTATTCATTTATAAGACACATTTATTATTAGATAGATTACTCCATCTACAAAGACAGATTTTGCCCTATTTTGTAATGTGGCATTGACAAAAGTCGCATTTAATACACTGCCTGGACAAAAAGAAAAAAGAAAAAAATAATAAGTTGCACACTTAAGGATTTCATTCAATCACACAACTTTGAACATAGCACACAATGTGATGGGCAGTTTATGTGTGAAAATTATTCTTCATGTTCCCAGAACCACTCTTTCACAATTCAAGTCCTGGAATGTGCCTGTTCCATCAGTGAAGAAAACCTCCATTGATGTAGAAACTTGGTCATTCAGTACATTTAGATCACCAGCTGCCTTAATTTTATGCCACATAACATTGCTGAGCCTAGATCTATCTACTGTAGCTTAAGCAACCCCAGATCCTCCAAAGACTTGTACAGTGGGCATTATAATGGCTGCATCATAACCTCATGGGGGCATCACTTTCCCTGAAGCACCCATTGTTATGGAACGGGGTCCAAACTCATAGGAACACATGACCTTTTTCCATTGCTTTAAAGTCTATTCTTAATGCTCCATAGTAAATTAAAGCCCCTTTTTCTGCTCAGTCTCTCTAACAAGAGGTTTTCTTATAGCCACACAATTCCCAGCCCTATGAGTTTTGTGTCATCACATTGTATTTGTATAAAAATGCTCTTACTTTCACTATTAAATGTAACTGTCCAATCATGTTTTTTATCTGACTGCATTTCTTCCACAAAGTTGACAGCTCAGCACTATCCTTCCTTATTTTTTATTTAAAAAAAAATAATAATATAAAAAACATTTTCAGTAAAATCTCCCTAGTTGTTTCTTTTGCTTGATGCAGGCCAATAATTGAGCCTTCTGAAATGGTGACTTCATTTATTTATCTTTTTTTTTTTTTGGCTAAGCAGTGTATAAGAAATGACATAATATTCTGTACTAGCCTGAAAAACAACTTGAATTTGGTAACAAAATGAAACAAATTACCATATACTATACAGTTGATATACAATATAAGTATATAAACAGTGGCAAACGTTTCATAATTTTCCCTCTTCACAACACCACCATGGATCGAAATGGATCAGATGAATCAAATTAAAAAATCACAACCTGATTGAAGTGTCATGTGATATCAGTATAAACATGCTTGTTTCTGGTAGGGCGGAAAAAAGTTACAAATTTGATGACTGAACAGTTCGTTCTGTTCTCTGTTCTTCAACATACTTGCCACGCTCAGGAGAGAAAAACACACACACACACACACAAACACACACACACATGCAATGGAGTGTCAAAAGTTTATTCACAGAACAAAAGAGGTATATAGGGCTTATACCAAAGACCTAAATAAATACAAATTACACATGTGATCCTACCACTGCCCCCCATGAGGACTACATGAGGGGGGCAAGATGCGTGTATGTGACCATAGGTCATATAGCATGAGACATTCACATGTTCTACATACATCCAACAGGGAATTTGTGAAGTGGAAAAAAAAGAACTCTATGAAACAAAAAGTGGAAATATAATACATTTAAGTGAGTTCAAGGGAAAAATATAAGGAAACACTAACACATACCTGACATACTGCATCATGAAAACCAGTAAGATGTCAAAACCAGTTTGGGAAGGAGTTCTTGAAACGTGTCTAACAGAGCTTGAATTTAAAAGTATGACACAATTATAACAACTACAGTCCTGTGATTGGTTAAGGAGGTTATTAGTCAGAGACACAAAGATGTTAAGGGTAACTCTGAGTCACATTTCAGATGATATTCACAAGGCATTCCAAAAAATCTCATTTCATGAAAGAGTGTTAGAAGATAGAAAATTGATTATCCAAAATAATTTTTGTATAATGTTTGCATTTTCATAAAGCATTACATTTGCCAGAAATACTTTGAGCACACCCTGCTTGTCATATAACCTGATGATGGAAGCATCTTGCTGCAGGGAAGCTTTTTGCCTGCAAGAACTGGAAACTGGACAGAATTGAGGGCAATATGGACCCTAGTGAAAAGCTTGTTCCAGCCTACAAAAGACTCGAGACTAGGTCAGAGGTTCATCTTGTTAACATACAATGATCCCAATTTTCTATATTGTAGTTGTTCAGATCTATGAATAAAAAACGCAGACCTCAGCTGGAAATCAGCGGCAATTGTTGTTCATCAAGAGTCTCCTTTAAAGAAAAATTCCCACCAAGAGGGATGGGCACAAATATAATGATCCAGATGTGCAAAGCTGATAAAAACATAACTTTACTATTGTTGCAGCCACAGCTTGTTCTAACAAGAAGTGACCCAGGGAGAGAATACTTGTGCACATGATTCTTATCACTTTCCGACAGGAACCAGACTGTTGTAGGGTTCAATATACAACCTTTAGAAGTTCCTTCTATGGAAAAGCAAAGAAATATAAGGGTTCTGTGTTTATTTCTGGGGGTTATTTATTTTGTTCATTGTCTGATTCATAGCTGATTCCATGAATTAAAAACAAGTCTTTTAGAGGACAGCCTACTCAGGTTTGTGACAAGGAAGATTCTATGTGGAAATTAATTTAGCAAGTTTTAAGAATTTATTTCTGTGTGGCATGGGTAAGATTTGTGAGGAAGCCAACTGAGATGACCTCTGTATCTTTTTTCTTTTATTACTGTGTGTGTGTGTGTGTGTGTGTGTGTGTGTGTGTGTGTGTGTGTGTGTGTGTGTGTGTGTGTGTGTGTGTGTGTGTGTGTGTGTTGAACATCTGTTGAGTTATCTGGAAATTTGCACATCAACTTCTGCTTCTAACGTAAAAAAAAAACATTAGCCAACTACAGGGGATACAGGGAACAGCTTGGCAGGCTAGACAACAATCGTACAGTGTGGCTCAACGTGGATTCAACTAGTGGTCGATAAACGTAAATGAAAAACCACAAAGAAGGGTATACGTCACTCCTGCTGATGAAATGTAAACAAATGCGAACAGATGCAACAACAAAATAAAGTTTAAATGAGCTTAACAGATACTATTGTCTCTATTCACATTCCTCTCCTTATTCGAGCATGACATCTCTTTTTCATGAACAACCATGTGGCACACAACATTATATTACATTTCTCGTGGATACATGGAAACTGCACTTACACAAGTTACACACTAACACAAGTTGTTTTATTGTTTTTCTTTTGTATTGTACACTGTAGTAATTATATAAGGAGGATTCAGGTGATTATCGGTCCTTCATATAAGTAAAGAGCGGTATTATCATACTATCAGTGTCCCTGAGATGACCGGCAGCCAGTGCGCTTCCCCACCCCTGTGAGATGGTGATTCTCAGAAGGTCATGCGTTGAACCAGTACTGTTACCTCACTAGTGACTATGAGTTGATGCATACTGTGACGTCCTACTCCGACCATTTCACGGTCGTCCCTCGTCTAATGACTTCAGACGATTCTTAATGACTTCAGATGACTTAACAGACATCTAGAATGCCCTTTATGAGTTTACTCAAGACAGATAACAAATCTGTTATCCGAAACTTCTGCACATGTGCATGCAGACGCTTCAGCCGATGCTCATGTTTACTGATGCACGCATGCAATCTCACATGTTGCTCATTTAATGTATGAATTTAATGTATGAACCATTTAATGTATGCACCAACTCCCCTCCCAAATGAATAATCAGACACTTCATGTGCAGCAAATGGTCTGTAATAAATAAAATAAGCATTCATTACAAATTTAACCATGAAACATTTAATTTGCATTCATATCAAAATATTCAGTAAGCTACATGTATTAAACATGACTATAACCCTGTTATAGGAGCTTGACAAATTCTTTCCATACTTCTTATTGTCTGTATGTATAATAAACAGAAATTGTTTGCCACATGGTGGGGACATCATGTTCCTCACTGGAAATCCAAATCTCTCCTGTTTGTATGCAGCTCTGGTTTTACCTTTTTCCTTGTTGCTCTAGTTTAGTTCAGTTTAGTTTAAAAAGTTTGTATTTTTTATACTAAAAACTCAAATCTCAAAACTCCATAACTGGGTTCACAGTGTGTTGACCGTATGACAACAACATCACCTGATTGTTTAATCCTTCTTTTTGACTCCAACTTTTGGCATGGTTCTGACAAATCACAGCTTGGCAATGCTACGGAGGTCTGATTGGGATCTTTTTATTTATTTATTTATTTTAGAAAGAGAAACCAACTTGGCCTGACTTCCAATCTGACATGAGGGTAAAAGTACAGTGAAATACCGTATTTCGTCAAATATTCATGCCATATCATTTAGGGGCTTGCTGTTTTAAAGACTGTAAAATACTCAGTGAAAAACAGAGAAGAGATGACTATAAGTAACAGCTCAAAGGAGTTTATTACCAAAACAAAACTGTTAAATTAAGTTATTATTATTATTATTGTTGTTACTATTATTATTATTCAAATGGCAAATACAGCCTAAAAAATGGGGAAGCCTTCCTGAAAACATCTCTGGTAGGGAAACGACTGTGGATATCAATCAGTTTTACTCAAACGGTGATTTAAAATTTTAATACCTGAGTCTAGCAAAAGAAATGGTGTAAATGGTGTAAATTGTTACGATATTATTTATGTAATTTTTGTATTGGAAAAAAATACTTTCTCCATGAGGCTACAGGAACATAAATTTGAAAAAAGTTTAGAAAAATTGAAGTGGTATATCTCCCTGAAACATATTTTATGTAATAGATTTTTTTAAATTCATCTTATACATTTTGTTTTTATAATAATAAATGCACCCTTGTGTGTTCTTTTGTGTAATATAGCTGCTTGTCTAATAGAGAGAGAGAGAGAGAGAGAGAGAGAGAGCTGTAAAGGAAAAAAAACAGTTTATTATAAATCATGTATAATTGTGGAAATAATATGCTATCCCCAATAAACGTACTATAAATTTTAATACTAAATTAAATTTTAATAAACCTAGCATCAAGGTATAAATCTGAAGAACTTGACATCACCATTACCAACATATTTTGATCAAACTCCTTACTATGTCATGTATAAAAAAAAAAAAACAGATGGTCCAGTTGACCTTGATTTTGGATGAAGAGGAATAACCCAGTGATTTTCAAATTGGGTTCATTATTATGGACAAAGAGCATCATTCACAACAAAACTACTCATCTGTAGTTTTATGAATATGAAATTCATTATATGAATATGAAATAATGTGAATCCTCATTTAGGACAGAAGAGCAATTGTTCTTCAGGTAACTGAGAATGCAGGATGTCGATGCAGGATGTGATCCAAACGTAAGCAGTAACAATCTCCTGAGAGGGATTGCACCACAACATAAGAGTTGCGGTGCTAATGTACAGTATAAATATTATTTCCAATGTGCAAACTGGAAGTGACAGTGACAAGCCCCATAACATTAGAAAGAAAACTCGAGTGGAACCAAACTCAAAAAGTAAAAACATCCTCATTTGTGTGATACCTGATAGTGTAACCATAAATATATCCCTTTAACTGTGCAATTGTATAACAGGAAATTTATGGTCCTATATTCATGTATCCAGGTACTGAATCAAACAGAACAAACTCCAGAATGAATATGCTGTTGTTATTTTTTGTGCTAGGTACTTTTTTGGCTCACTCACCTTCCATTCTTGACCTCCTCTTTATCCCTTCTTCTTCAAGAAGTGCTGTGTGGTTAAACCGATGGTGCAAAGAGCATATCAGAAAGTCCTAATTGTTACAACCCAAGTGAACATTTCCTTTCCAGATCAGCTGTTTACACTCAGTGTATGAAATCCTCTCGTCTTTGTTCCGAGCACACGATGCTGTATTGAGTCTGCTCTTAACGCAGCACACAGACAGATAGACAGACAGTTATTTCGCAGTAAGCAGATGCAGAGGTATGTTTGAACCAGACAGTTCACTTGCAATTCTCTAGAAGTGCTATGTGTTCTCCTCCCATTTTTTTAAACCAACAACCTTCACTTTGTTTTCCGAGTGTTGAGCCCTGCGGCTGTACAACCTTATTTACTACTGTGGCAGGGCTGTCTACTGATAAAAGGTTTATTACTTTCCCCTGCAAAAGCATGCTTAAAATATCTTAGCATACGTTTATTGAAACTCTGTTCATCAGATGTGTTTTATAGCTATTAAAAAAGAAAAGAAAAAAAAAAGTTTACATTGTTATCAAAGAAGCATAGCGGCCCAAAAATGTATACACATTTCAATAATTTATGGCTCTCTTCTGACAATCAGAGATAGCATCAGTTATGGCGCAACTACTGCCGTTTTAATTTTTATACTACACCTTGCCAAGGGCATAAATAACAGTATATATAGTCTTATGCAAAAGTTTATTTATCAAGGGATGCAACTGATTTTGGTGATTTTTTAATTGAAAAGATGTTAACACAGTCTCTCTTGGAAATGAAAAAAATGCACAATATTTTCAGCAAACATTGGTGCATAGTTACTTTTTATGTCATAAATTGAACAAAGATTTAAAAAATTAAAACACTGTTGTTGCACTGTGCAAAGATTTGGCTCCCTACATCATCAGTACTTAGTAACACCTCCTCTGGCAGATATCACAGCTTGCAAAACGCTTTTTATAGCCAGCTAAAAGTCTGTCAATTCTTGTACTTGGGATTTTCTCCCATTCTTCCTTGCAAAAGGCTTCTAGTTCTGTAATATTCTTTGGTCGTCTTGCATGAACAGCTGTTTAAGATCTACACACAAATTTTCAATGAAGTTTAATTCAGGGGACTGTGATGGCCGTTCCAAAACCTATCAGCTTGCATCTCTTGAGGTATTTCATAGTGGATTTCGAGGTATGTTTAGGATCATTGTCCTGTTGTGGAAGCCGTCCTCTTTTCAGCTTCAGCTTTTTTTTGTTTTACAGATGGTGTGATGGTGATAATCCATTCTTTCCTCCACCCGTGCAATGTTTCCTGTGCCACTGGCTGCAACACAACCCCAAAGCATGATAGATCCACACCCATGCTTAATAGCAAGGTGTTGTCTTCATGAAATGCTGCTACTTTCTTTCTTCAAACATGCCTTTGCTGATTGTAGCCAAAGAGTTCTATTTTAACTTCATCAGTCCACAGCACGTGTTTGCACGTAGCTTCTGTAGATGTTATTATTGGGATGCAGGTAAGGTTTTCTGCTGCTGACTCTTCTGCAGTTTTTTTGCACTCAAATGGGGGTTTTGATTTGTCTTTCTGACCAGCCTACAAGCAGTTCTCTCCGAGAGTTTAATTGGTCTTCCAGATCTCATCTTGGATAAAGATATTTATATTACTATATAAAAATGCAGGTAAATGTAAGTATACAATTATATTTGCAGTTTTAAATCATTTTTACAATACTTCCCGCCTTGTGTTTTGTTTGCCTCCTAATCTTTGTTATCGTCTTGAAAGATCTACAAACACAGTGAGAGTTCATCCGGCCCACATTCCTTACGTGCATAAGTATACCTGGCAAAAAAAAACAACAACATGTGGTTGCGAACATAGGCATTCCACTGAAACTTAAAATAGTACAAGAACATTTATGAGTGCGTCCTCTCTTCTAAACTATAAATCATGTTATTTAATGTCATATACTGCAAATTAAATGAGAGGAAATTTAGTTTGGCCTAACAACTTTGTTTCCCCGAAGGAGTCGTAGCGTGCAATTCTTTAGTATAAACAAGAGCTGTTAGCAATAACAAAAAGCAAAGGGTCATGGGAAGATGAAGCTAATAGTTAATTTTTAGGCTAATTAACACGAATGAGACACACACACCACACACACACACACACACACACACACACACACACACACACACACACACACACACACATACAAGCGCATCTCAATAAATTAGAATATCATAGAAAAGATTTTCCAAAAGTGAATTAAATTACTGAAATAAATAAATAAATGAATAAATATGTACTGTATATGAAATAATAATAATAATAATAATAATAATAATAATAATAATAATAATAATAATAATAATAATAATAATAATGAAAAAGGTGTCAGGTGTAAACAAAAAGTGATTACAAAAAAATATATGGATGAACTGCCATCAACAAATTAGTATGAAAGTTTTTATTCTTACCTAGTCATTGCTCAAACAGACCATACCAGTTTGGCCAGCACGTAACTGGTATGCTTGTACCAACCAGAACTTTGATAGATTTCTTTAAAGGTAGTGGCTGACAACTCCAAATGTGTGAATTAACAAGAGAAGTACAGAAAAACACAGTCTGGTACTTATGTAAAGGGATATGATGGCACAGGAGATAAGGTTGGCAGCACACCTCTTGAAGGTCCCATGTCACTGTGATACTTTATAATCTTTAAATCTAAAAAAAAAAAAAAAAACTTTAGTATGCAATATAAATAATGAAATTCACCCATTGTTACCTGAAACATGCTATGATTAACAGGATTTCTAGAACCCTGGACCACTGACTCATGAAAATCCTGTACACTGTTCAGAACTTTATCTAACAATGGTGTTTATCAAACACACAGAACTACATAACTTTAATGCCTGACTTCAATATGCTCTTATGCTCTTTTGCTTGGCTCAGTGTGCTACCATTTGTCACATGCCATTAATACTTCTAAAGTAAAATATATATATATGACACTAGACATATATATATGACATTTGATTTTACACTACAGTGGCTTGCAAAAGTATTCAACCCCCTTGACTGTCATCTTAGTTTTCTTTATTACAAAACAACTTTAGACATATTTTTTTCATTCAGAATTTAACTAAACATAGAAAAAGCTGAAATAAGTTGTCAAGTCCCTCTGCGTTGGAAGCTCCAGATTTAAAAATAACAAATTAATCACAACTGACTAAGAGCAGACTTTGACCTTAATTATGGCACATAATTAGGTATTACTCTTGAGTCCTTATGGTAAGGTTGTCTCTCTGGATATGAGTCATTTGTTTGTTGGGAAATCACTGAGAAATTAGTCATTGACACGCACAAGGAAGGAAATTGGTACAAGATAGCATCCAAGAGTTTGACTGTCCTGTTGAGCCCAGTTGAGGCTCTATGATCAGGAAGTGGAACCTGTACTGCACCATGTCGGCACTTATTAGAAAAGGCCTTCTCTCAAAACAAGCATCAAAGCACGTTGTTGAAAGGCCACTAATAATTCAACCATCACTCTTAAAAGTCTACAATGCTCAGCAGCTGAAATTGGAGTGCAGGTAAAGTAGTGCATAATTTGTAGAGCTCTCTATAAAATATTGTGAAGACAGTACTTAAGAAGATCCACATAAAAGCACATATGGCTTTGCTAGGTTTTATGGCCAGATGAGATCAAAACATAACTTTTTTCTAAACTTCAAACTGCTATGTGTGGCTGAAAATAAACACTGGGAAAACCTAAAAAAAAAAAAAAACAATCCCCACGGCAAACTCTGGTGTGGTTGTTGTGACAATAAGCTATGGGATGCTTATCATCTACAGGAACTACAGGATTAAAGGAAAAAATGGATGGACACATACTGTATACGGTGCCATGCAACACTGCAGGAGAATATCTTTGAATCTGCTGTAAAACTGTGGCATTCATTGAAAACCCATTTCCCACCAACTAGAAGATTTCTATAAATTCTGCCAAGAGGAATGGGGAAAAAATGAATTTGCAAAACTTTCATATACTTACTCTGAAAAGAATTAAGGCTGTTATTGCAGCAAAAAGACTCACGTCTGATCTGTTTACAATAAACTGTTTACAATATTACTGATACTTATTCTCATGAGTCTACTTTTAGGCAAAAATTTATGATGAACATTTTGAATGGTTACATTCCCAAATTCATAAACACTCTCCAGTAATCTTTAGGAGTAGTATCACATTTTATTGTTTAAAGCTATATGTTTTTCCATGTTTTATTTAATGGATAGCCAATTACTATTTTGATGAAAGTAATATACAAAGAGCTTGTTGAGCACATTATGTCTACACAAAGAATTTGTTACATTTATTTGTGTTACCTTTTATATTATGACGATAGTCATATTTCATTCACAAAACATATTTCAAAAAGTCCTAAGGAATAAAACTCCTAATGCTCCTTATTGATCTCTCATTAGGTCTGCAAAATGCTACAGTATTGTACAAAATGAGTTGGTTTTATTTACTCACTCACTCACTCATTCATCATCTATACCACTTTATCCTGTATATATATCAATTTATCCAGGGTCGCGGGGCCTGCAACCTATCCCAGGAGACTTAGGGAAGGGTACACCCTGGACAGGGTGCCAATCTATCAAAAGACACACTCTCATACACACACACACTCTCATTCACATGCTATGTGCAATTTGAGAATGCCATTTAGCATAATCTGCATGTCTTTGGACTGTGAAAACCGAAGTACCAGAAGGAAACCCACCAATCACAGGGAGAACATGCAAACTCCATGCACACAGTCCCGAGGCAGAAGTTAAACTCAGAGCCTGGAGGTACAAGGTGACAATGCTTTATCAGTTTATTTATTTATTTCATTTCTTAATTTCTGCCATGAAGTGGACAGATGGCCAAAAATAATATATATTAAACCAATCAAGGATTATGTAATTCTCATGAATGTTAAAAGGCAAATGATCAGCAACATGGCAAATTTACTGAAAGCAGGTGAGTGTCATTCATTTGGGAATGTGATGAGGTTGTAGGTAAGGAAGTGCATAAAGGAAGAAGTCACAGTTACATGTATAACAGTTTGTAGCAGTACAGTAACTCTTTGTTATGAGCTTAGATTATTAGAAATTTGTGAGCTAGGTGGTTAAATGAAGCCAACTCGTAGAGATTTAAATGTCTTGACTAGTTCTCTTAACTTGTTTGTTAAGATGGGGATGATAGCCAAAAGCCAAAATAAGAATAGTTTGATAATAGGTGCATCCATATTCGAGAACAGTGGTCTTTGGTCTGACACAATGTTCTCCGAGATCCACTAATTATTTATTTAATTTATTTGTTTTTGTCCCTAATTTAGTTGTGACCAATTCCTCCCCGTCACTAGGGGGCTCCCACATTAAGGCTACTACTACCACCCAGCCGGGAGGGCTGAAGACTATCACGTGTTTCCTCCGAACCACGTGACGCCAGCCGACGGCATCTTTTCGAACTGCTCGCTCACGCACCGTTGGGGGCGGCGTAACACACTCGGAGGACAGCGCTATCCGCTCCTTCCACTTGCGTGAGCTCACAGACGCCCCTGATTGGCTGTAGAGCCGTGATTAACGTGGGAGCACTAAGTACCTCTCATCCCTGAATGTTTTCTGAATCTAAACGATCCATGAACATCATGTGTTGTTGTTAGGTTGTTCTGAAGGCACTCCTAAGGTGACTCTATGAAGAGTGGATTTCATACAGCGTTCAGAGAAGTTCTTGGACCAGACTATCGACCTGGACATGAACTTACAACCAGGCTACAAATGCTGGATTCTTATAAGGCCGCCTTAAGAAGGAAGGTTTTTTTTACCTGAACAACAGCAAACTATCTCTGTAAGCAAAATGCCACAGGGAGGGTGGTTCGGGTTGAACATTAACAGCCTGTATTCAATCATTTATTTTTCTTGCTCGCTGTTTTAAACATAGATCAAGACATGTATTTGGTGACCTTGGAAATGGAATTAAAGATTCAGGCTTGCAATTAGAAACACGCAGCACATCCTCCTGACGGTTTATATTAAGACCAAATACAGGGGAGACTGTTTATAAAATACTGACTTCTGAAGAAAATGAGGGCTTTATCTTTAAATAAATTAGAGTATCAGCAAGCTGGCAGGATTCCACTGCACCAAATATAGGTATACAACCATCTTTCAAACATTTAACCTTTCCCACTGAAGCCACTCTTGCTAATCTGTGAGTTATTTGTTGATGTCTCTGTGAGCCAGTTCAGGTTTTAGGATGCAGGCCTGGCTTTGAAGTAATTCAAGGTGTTTGGAGAGCAAAGTGATGCTTAATCTTGGCATCTCTCCTGACCAAAGGGTCAAGTAATCCATCCATGTTGAAGAGGAACGATGGAGAAAAGCATTTCTTAAAAAACATGATTTTTACCTAGAATTCAAAGTTTTTGACTCTTTGTTTAACATCTAGTGTATTTATTTAGAATCTCAGCAGTCGGAATTAGATTTAATAAGAGTCTCGTCTAACTGTCAGGATAGCACAACTACAGGTCTATCAGCCACTGTATGTCACATGTCACTGACCATGTCCCCCTGTGTCTTGTTAAAGTCTTTTTAGGCATACTCTACCATTTTAAGTTCTGGTTTTAGGTTTATGCCTGTTTAATGTCTGTTAAAGTCATTGCGTGTTAGATGTGTTTATATTGTCATATCTCTGGCTATTCGCCTTAGGCATAGTTATCTTTGACAAATTAAAATAATTTTTATATTTTTATGTCATGTTTGGTGTTGGTGGGTTCACTAGACAACTTTTTCAGGTTTTGCCCTGACAGTAAGCTAGATGACAAAGAGGTTGCAGCAGATTTATTTTTAATCTATCAGGATTTATATGTTTATGAGGGTCCAGACTAAGCTGATCTGGAAGACCCAGAAGCAGCTGGATTAGCTCTAGGCCCACTATCCCAAAGCATGCTGGAGTCCTCACTAAAGAAAATTGTTAGGGAGGATAAAGCCAGAGTGCCAGTCGAACAATGATGACAGCTTCACAGGGGCCTGACACTTACAACTTCATATGATTTAGAACATTTAAATAAACTAATACATTGCGCAAAAAGTAATATGCAGATATAACATGATTGTAGTTACATTTATCTAGTATTTCCTGTTTTTACAGAGTCACCTCAGTATTTTTTGTCTACAGGTGTGTGTCACGTAATATCATTATAAATTCAGTAAAATAAGATGTTAGTGGTAGTGTTGTTATGTGAACATTATGTAACAACATTTATTTAGATAACCTTTGGTTTCATTTCCAAATAGGTACTTCACTTTTTTCTCTTGCTCCTTCTATCATTAGCACTGGTTTTGGTACCATACCAGTACCAATGTATCCCATGCCATGCTCCTCTTTGAGTAGGATGTTATCAGTGTTTAATTTTCTTTCAACAATATAATCTTGAGGTGCATCTTAACTCACAAATTACTGTTCAATTGTTCATTTCCTTGTGGTCAGGTGGTAAGCACACAGTGCTCCCACCACAGAGATCAGATTCAGAATCCCGTGCAGGCCACTGGTTTAGTATTATAGTATAGTAGTATATTGTTTTAAAGTTGTTTTTTTTTTACATTTTGTTTGGGGTGTTAGTTATCTCATCATCAACGTTGGTAAGACATAATTTCGAGTGTCATACCAGCCATGCCCTCACTTGAGAACACTTGAGATGTGAATAAGTTTGAATTAATTAAATAATAGCACTACAGTAAGGCAGTCTGTATGATTAAAACTTTTCTTACTTACTTGACTGCTTGAGCCATGGCAAAGAACACCAGAACAAAATTTATGATCAGTGCATTATAGCTGAACAAAAGAACAAAAGAAAGACATGTTTATGGACAGCGTACAGGTGGTTTGATCTGAGAAACATGAATGATTTGGTTGATTTAACACATGGTAATGGGTAATAAAGGTTTAAGTGACAGTGGATATATAATCTTAAAAATGGTGAAAGGACAGCTGACGCTGTGTGTAAGTTTGTGAGAAGTCCTCTGGGGGATGTCATAGATGGAAAGCATCACTCATTGGTCAACTCAAAAATGCCAAAGCTGCTGAGTGGCATCTGCCTGCCTGTTGCTTAAAGGCATGGTTAGGATGCGCTATCTGGGTTCTGGTCCACACATTGGCTCTTCGAAGACCAGAACTTCTGCAGTCTCCTTGGAGGAGGGGAGATTTATTAAGGGAGTGGCAACTTCGGAGAAACAGAACAATACCGTAGGTGCCGCCTTCTAAATTGGAAGCCACGTCACAAAATCTAAAATGTGTGACAAAGAGTTGTGTCCCCATTATGTCCCATAATGGTGACAAGGTATTCATATATACTCATAAGTGTATTAAAGATTGTTTTTTTTATTCATAAACCTTTCTAATTTAGTCCAGATAGAAGTCTACATTGGCAAATAATTGCATCCCTTATAAAAGTTTGAAGTTGTTGGAAATTAGCAGTAGAGGGTAAAGATTCATAATAGTTATTTTGTTGAGTCCCCAGTAATCAAGGCAGGGGCATAGGGACTTGTTTTTTCCAGCAGAAAATGAAACCTGGCCCACCAGGAAAGGAAAATGGTCAAATGGTCCTAGCCACCGGAGAATCTGTGATGTATTGTTTCATAGCTTCTATTTCTGCAGGAAACAGAAAGTAAAGGCACCCCATTGGTGGAGATGTACCAAGGAGGAGACCATCTTCCTCTTCTGGTGGGGCAGGTTTAATTTTTGTTGGAAAAAAAATAAGTCCTTTTGTCATAGGGTCTGTTATGTGGAAATGAAACAGCAGATGAAACCAGGTCTTTCTAAATATCGACTTGAGGTCAAAGTATTCGATGAGTTGCGTGTAAAGGTCTGTGAATTATTTATGACCAGAGAAGAGAGGAGTAGGGATAGTAGCTGACTTGAGTCTAGAACGTAAGCAGAATGGCTTCCACCCAATGAGTGTACTTGGATCAGTCAACGTGGGGATTACATCACTGAAGCCAAGGGAAACATAACATAGACCTGTGCAATTATTTAATTGCAAAAATCTGCAATTTATTACAGTTAATATACACACCATTAGGAATTTATATAGAGTTTTTCAGTAGTGCTTTTTATTTATTTTTTATTTTGAGGTGACAAATATTGCCAAACATCCTTTAAATGAAATCAGCTGTCTTTATTTACTGTTAGTCTAGATAAATACATTAGAATAATAAATAATATATTTAATTGTTAAATACCATGTGTCAAACTAATTGCAATGTGATTTTTTAAATCAAATCATGCTGCCCTAATGAATTTATGTGAAACCTATCAAATAAAATTTAAAAAATAAAATTTTCATAATGATGGTTGGGTTGAGTTCCCTGACTGGTACAGTTTGGTGAGTTGTACACTGCTACCATTAAGAGCTTGGGTTAACAGTGGATGGTCTAAAGGCTGAGATGGAACTCCCACGCTTTTATCCGTGGCAGGACTGTTCAGGACTGGCAGCACTGAAGAAACTGATTGGTTTCAGTGTCATTTAGGGCATTGAGGAGATGGTTAACTTGATCTTGAAAGAAGATGATGGGTAAGGTTAAATGTTGACTAGGGGAACTGTTTTGAATCACACCCTCCAGAAACCCTAAGTGTTTCAATACTGGACAGTTTGATCGTAAAATGACACCTTGTCCACAGTAAAACGCATGCATGTGCATCTCAGCAACATCAGAGCTCATCCATGTTATCCTGATGTGCTCAACTTGCATGGGCTCCAGAGGGGTGTTGGATGACTGTGGAGGAAAGGGAGACCCGAATCGCCTAAGGGCTTGGGTCTTTTCTTTTTGCCTCTGTCATGCCCAGTCAGATCCATGTCCTGAAGATCTAACCGAGCTACAAGCTCATTTTTGACTGTGTTTGACAGTTCATTCAAGAAGGCTTTGTATAAAGTTTGGTCATTCCATTCACAAGAAGTAATTCTATGGTGTAGTCATAAACACAGCATGCGCCTTGGGGAGTTTGATGTTTTTCCTCTGAGCTTCCCTGTCAGAAAACAAACTAAAATACACTCTTCATATAGTTATTGAATGTGCTGGAGCTGGTGCAACATAGGTCATTGGCCTCCCAGAACACCATTCCCTAATCACGAAGTTTGCACAGAATGGTTTAGTTCAATGGGAAAGGATAAATCTTGGCATTCCAAAGAGCATTAAGAAAGAAACAAATAACAAGTTCCCAGTTCATTAAAAATCAAGTTTGTAGACAAGAATCAGTGAGAGGCAGTGGAGCCAAGGAGGGTGGTTGGGCTGTCTATAGTTCCTGGATCTGAAAAGGAAGTGTCGTGAGGGTTTCCATGACTGACCTTAGGGTCTGATTGAATGTCTGAATCTCTTGCTGATGAATGCCAAGCAGTCACTGTTCCATTGACACCATATTCAACTGACTCCCACTGGGTATTGTGGCTGACGTATTGTCAGGTCTAGCAAGGCCAGACATTCTTGTTGGACCCAAAAGTGAACATTTATATAGTTTAATAACACTTTATAATGTAATGTAGACTGTATGATTAGCAAAGTTGGCAAAGATAACTAGATCACATCTATACTTGGTAAAAAAAAAAAAAAAATAATAATAATAATAATAAAAGAACAATGCAAGAACAGTCTTCTTGTTCCAAGCAAAGGAGTCCATAAGCATTAGATAAAGTCTTATATCCAAGAATGGAAATCCAAGCTTGCAAGTCCATAAGTTTTAGACAATGACTCTTATACCCAAGAACAGCAAATGGGGTCAAAGCTAGTAATTCAAGACCTGTTTAAGCAAATAATTCCAAGACTGTTAGACATAGCCTGTCTAATCCAAAAAGCAGAAAAAATGGTCAAAGACTAAAGACTAAGATTAAATTTAATATTGACAAGAAAAGAATATGTGAACGATAGACATGGTCGATCAATCCAAAAAGCAAAAGAGAGTCAAAACCAATCAAGCTAAATAAATCCAAGTCCATGATAATTTAGACACAACCCAAAAATAGGTCAATAACAAGATGTTCAGGTTTAATTTTATAGAGCAATTACATGGCGTAAAGTGTGAAAATACTTTAGAGACGAGTGCAAGTTTCGGCATGCTTTTGAAGCTGTGGCTGAAATTGTGAACGAGAAACAGGTGTGTGGGAACCAGCAGAGAGTAGAAGGAACAGAATGAAACTCTGTATGGGATTTTGGGGGACCGGAATGGAAACAGAGTGATGGAAGTTATTGAGTGGAGGAGCTACAGTAGTCAGTAATTGTGCTGTAATTGTGACTTTCAAGAAAGAAATCTAACAAACAAGAGGAAAAAAACATTGCCGTAATGTTGCCAAATTAACGTTACCGCAGTCTTCTGCCAAAACACGTAGATCTTTTAACACTTTTTAATTTGATTGACATTTGACTAACAGCAAAATCACAGCCAAAGAATGAATCAAGATCTTAATTATGCTCAATTACACGCGTAAATAACCACAGTTACAACGGCAAGCTAAATTATTTATCGTGACAAAACTGTGGGTGGTGGATTTGTAATGTTTTGTAAAATCACACAAAATTCACACTGATATACCAAAGCAATTTTGCTATAATAGTCTGCCATTTGTGCTTTTTAATACCCTTTCCACTCGAAGAAAACACACAGTTGTCTAGTGTTTGCAACACTTCTTGCTTCATTTAAAATAAAACAATTTCCCTTAAAACTGCGAAAATTTAGTTTTCATTTTGCTGTTATACTGTTCATATTATCTGTGATGTCATGCTCTAATTAAAAGTCTAATCAACAAAGCAAATCTATCTATATCTATCTATATCTATATCTCTATTTTACCCAGACAAAAAGAAAGGAGCTCTTTTCTAATTTAATCTCTTTCAAGAGCTCTCTTCAATGTCTAAAATAATTCTCAACTTTTGTGCCTCTTTTGACTCACAGGAAGAGAAATCAGAGAACTCTCTCTATATGGAATCAAGCTATTCTTATCCCTACCTCATTCATGCATCTCATGCTGAGCTCACAAGGAGCAAATAAAAAGCTCTCTGCAAGCATTGACTGAATTCTATCAACACTTTTTTTTTTGATGTCTGACTTTATTATTATTCACACAATTATTTTAAATGATTCATTTTGTATTATATTTGGAGGCTGAATGAACAGAATTAAAAAATGGTTGATTGTAAGTTGCACCCTTGCTGGTATTACCCAAATTATGTTTTATGTGAATAACTGAGTGAGTTATTCACATAAGTGAACGTATTAAGTATTAATACTTAATATTAAGTACTAAGAAAGAATAAGTATTCCACTAGACATTATTCAGTATTCAATAATGTATAGATTAATAAAACTTTATTATGATTGTTTATGATTTATGTGTTACAGTATATATATACTGTATTAGGCCCATAAATTCTATATTGTAAAATAAAGACAAAAGTGATTTATTGATTACTGGAGTACAATAAAAGCTACTATTTATCATGCATTATTTAAAAATAAAATTATTGTTTTCTGTCTTTAGTTTTCTGTATAAACATTTCATACCAATTGCCATCTTAAACCTTCATAGACATAGGTCTATTGTGCATAAATTCATAATGCTAAGAAGGTCTTTTAAATTTTCAAGTTGGTTTACTTTTTGAGAACGCAGACTTTTTCTGAACCTTATGAGTAATAATATTTTAAGGTCCTGTTCATCTGTGTGAACACTGCAGTAGGCAGTATATAAAAATGACCTGGGCAGCAGTAGCTTGGTGGTTAATGTTTTGGACTGGTGATTAGAACATCCCAGGTTTGAGCCCCAGCGCTGCCGAACTGATGCTGATAGGCCCGTGAGCAGGGTCCTTCACAGACAACCACTCAGATACAATTGGTTGGTGAGCTCGCAACTCAACATTGTAAGAAGCTGCCCTTAAAACAGCTGATATAATTCCAAGGAGGGGAGTATTCATCACCGAATAGCATGTGGGCAGACCCTTATCCTCATCCTTATAATGAAGCCCTCAGTTTGTTAGGTTTAAAAATGAACAAGAAGTCCTTCCTGTCATTTCCAGAGTGATACAAAGTTTCTGAGTATGTACAGTACATAGGTGTCATGAGCATTTCTTACTACATTGCCAGTTGCAGAGGTGGTAAGTAGTGAAGTACTTTTGAAGTAATGTGCTAAAGAATTTTAATGTACTTCAAGTAATTATGAAGTCATTTTCTTTTTACTGTATTTAAGTATTTCTTGTGTATCTGTTCTTTACTAGTACTTTCCATGTGTAGTTTTTTTTTTTTTTTACTTCTACTCACTACATTTACTGGTTTTCTAACTTAAATGTAAGCGTTTACACTGTCCCTCATACCATATCTTGACCTAAGTGCCACCCCACAGACAAAACAGTTCTACTAATCCTAGTTTTTCAGAAATGACTTGCAGTTCAGTAAGAAAGTGCAGATTTGTTATCGCACCAAAGTCATTGACAGTTACTTCTGGCAGATTCTTCTGGCTCCTTTTTCACCTGTCTCGAACAGGTGCACCTGTTAAGAAAAGATTAGAAGCGATATAGCTGCCTAGCTAACATACTAAGCAAATTTCTTTTTTAATTCTAAGATGTTTGGTTTGTGTTTTATACCAATAATAACATACTGTATGTATGTTATTGTTATATATGTATTATATATGTATCATATATAATGTATGATAATCACACTTCTTGAGCTGCTGTGGGAAATAAAATCTGCTGCAGTGCCTTTTTGGTTAGGGAGCTAATGTTAAGCTCCTAATTAAGGTTCTTGCTGATGATGATGCCCAGGAATAAGATTATAATATTGTGGCAGGTCCTTTGACCTTATCATATTCTGTATGCTTGCATTATGCCCATGTTTAATTGCTTACACCAATTGCATTATACAGAGTAGCAATTATAGCAACTAGCTAGTTTAACTACCGAAACTCAAACTTAATAGACTGCTGTGAGTATAAACAGAAGGATTTAACACCAACAACCATGCCATGGTCATATAAATCACATTTTCCCCCTATTCTGATGTTTGATATGAGCGTTACCTGTATCTGCATGAGTTTATGCATTGTGCAGCTGCAAAGTGAGTAGAAGGAATCTGATCAACTGTAGCCCCTGCAAATTCAGATTTATTTCATATTCATATTCAAGCCTTTACATTTGCCAAACCTCAAAGTAAGTCAGGTAATCTAGCTAGCTCATCTGTCATCAACTTCCATCACTCCCTGCTCACTGGTGCCTCCTTGTTATTTCCTTGTCTCTGCCTTGTGCAAAGAATTTTCTGATTATCGGTCTATCTACAGGAGTATATAATGTATGCTAATCAAACTTCTTGAGCTGCTGTGGGAAATACATCTGTTGCTGTGCTTTCTTGGTTAGGGAGCTAATGTTAAGCTCCTAATTAATGTTCTTGCTGATGATGATGCCCAGGAATAGGATGGACCCCACAATGCTGATTGGGGAGGCATACAGGCTGATGGGGTGGGTTCAAAAGCATCTCCACTGTTTTAGGGCATTAATCAAGGTGTTTCCACAGATAGATAGATCGATAGATCGATAGATCGATAGATCGATAGATAGATAGATAGATAGATAGATAGATAGATAGATAGATAGATAGATGGATGGATGGATGGATGGATGGATGGATGGATGGATGGATGAAAAACTCTCATAAATTCTAGATTTAATAAAGTAAAATATGTACAGACTTAAGCCAAAAAAGTTGCTGTATTAAAGCATGCGTGAGCAACACGGATGACTGCAGCCTTAAGAAAATTGTCAAGCAAAGTCGATTCAATAACTTCTCAGGGACTTGAGAAGTGCTGCAAGAGCCAACATGCGCAGACGTCTTCAGGAATGAACTTCTGAGAGACAACATCAGAAGTGTCTTCCCTTGAAGTGCACTTGAAGTGCACTTGAAGTGCAATGTGAAGTTTCCACGATCAGTGATGAGTTGTGGTGCCATCTGTTGGTGCATTGTGCTTTATGCTTTAAGTTCAAATTCAATATGAATGTCTATATAAACACACACAAATAATATATAAAATTTTCGTCATTGGTGATGTGTGTTTGAAACATGAAAGGATGTAGTGTTCATTAGAATACCACTTACACTGGCTGCACTATTGGAAGAAATTGAAGAATCATGCTGAGCAATCCCTGTGGATACTGTAATTAATGTTGTTCTTAATGCCAAAATCAAAAGTGTCTGGATGCTAACTTTTTGTAGCAAATGTGGTTGCATAATTCAAACATGACTAACAGCTACCCTTTGATGTTTATATAAATGTAATAATAAAATGTATATGTCTATTTCCATTGTGCACTTATTGTGACTTCATTACCACATTACTTTTGGGTACAGGGATAATTTATTGTCTAGTCCTAGTCACAGGTTTGGACATCTTTCATTTCTGCTTGTATGCTAGAATCAGGTAGACCCAGTGCAGCAGGGATCAAATATATTTCCTCTCTGGTGATACAATTGAAACACTCTGTATTTAGGGAGGCTATGACTTACTTTTTTTTTTTTTTTTTTTTAACCGCCAAGGACAATAATTAAGGAGTAAAGGTTTGTTTGCTCCACACAAAGTATCTGACTGGCAAATAAATACCAACCAGTATAAAGGGAAAAAGACTGTGTGGGGAGTAAAAAAGCTTTGCAGTTAACTGAGAAAAAAATCAGTATAGGAAAACAGCATTGTTGAATCACAGAAGCATTCAGCCATTGTTTGTGGAAAGACAGATAGGTTTCCTCCCTCTTTGTCCTGCCAGGTGTTCTGCCAATCCATGTTACCTATCAGTTATTCCTAATAAGTGTGTTGAGAATGCAAAAACAAATGAGCCTGGGAACTGTTTCATTAATTTAATTGATTATGGACTGGGAACATTAGTTGATGGCGATATTTATCTATTAAAATATTCTACCCTTAATTTCTACAATAAACGTTATAATAAAGTAACATGCTCCACTAACTGTTACAGTAGAGTTACCATTTAACATTTTTTATAGAAATGCATGAATCAATAGACTCTACTATCAATTCAAGCTGCAGTAGCATTTTTTGACAAAACAGCACAAATTGGCAGAACAACTGTAATATTCCCAATAATGGAGCACAAAGACTGAAATTCTAAACCACACTATTGCTCCGTGGTACATTTCCCTCTCCTCCTACACCATGCTCTGTGACCGAGGGAGAGGACTCCTGTTGCCACAATTTCCAATAAAACAACAGATGGAGAGAGAACATTGCCAAATAAGTCTTCAGGAATTGTTCCCTTGATATTCAAGAGCTTTTATCTACTGTAAGTAATCTGATAGCTAAAGCAACAAGCAAAGTTAATTAGAAAGACAAAACAAATCAGTGTGTACCGACATCCTGAGGCAGCCATCCTCTTCCTCTGACCCATCACACATTTTTTTATTATTTAATAAGAATGTGTATTATTAAAGTTGATGTTAGCAACTAAAACAAAAGCACCCAAAGTGTTGTATAGAAGTTTATAAGTTAGCAAATGAATTAAATCATGATTATGGATATACTGTATTTCTCATAAGTAAGTCAGCAGTCTGCTACAACATGGCAGTTCAGGATAGCTTGTATGGTAGTTATGCATCAGTTATGAATAAAATCTGTATAATAATGAAATATTACATGTCCTGGGAAATGTAATGTATTTTAAAAAAGGATAATGCTGGTGGGTCTGGACCCTATTCATAATGGAATGAAGACTATTGTACTGTATTGTTCACAAATTCATGGACATTTTAGACCACCTAACATTGTTTGGAAGGTGGACCGAACCTGGGAGAAAGACTAAAACACCACACAGACAGGAGTCTGAACTCAGGATTAAATCAGCGACCCTATGTCCCTGAATATGTAGTGTTTTTTTTGTTTGTTTGTTTGTTTGTTTGTTTTTTTTGCAATATTGTGGCATTTTACACTATAAAAGCAGTTTCCCATCATAACGACTTAGACATTTAAAATACTCTATTTCATTCAAACAGCAGATAACTCTTAAGGCACTGCACCATGACGTCACATTCCATACCAGACCGAATATTCATACACGTCACATGAACTGCGTCTGTAAGCATACTGAATATAGGTTAACTCCAATACCCACAATCCCCCGGAGTCCCTGCGCAGGCGACGTTTTCCAAAGCATTCTGGGAAAGAGAAAGCTGCAGTAGACCATTTTAGGTTTGTCTATGCGCTCGAGAGGAGGAAGACGCCTGTTTGCGAGTTTTCACGAAGAAACGTTTAATTTTTTTATTTCACTTGTGGGATAGAACACATTTTTAGGTTCCGCTTTAGCTGGTAAGTGAGTGGTCTGCAGCCGGTGCTTTTATGCGTTTCAACGACGCTTCTGCAGTCTTTCGCGTCTCCAGCTAAGCAGGCTTCGTCCACAGGCTCCATTTTGGTGACACGTTCGAGTCAGATTCAGCTAAACAGCCAGCGCCTTCAGCTAACGTAACAACCATTTACACGGCTCTGGTGTTGATACAGGGGAATTTATGTCACCTAATAAATAAACAGTATAACAGATATACGTTTTTAATAACCGTTACATATTTGACTTCCCTCCAAAAACCCGCGTTCATCATGTAATGTAACTTACAGGTCACTAAATAGAGGAGTCGACAATACAGTACGTGTTTCAAATCACGGGGGTTAAGCTGTTTTTTTTTTCCCCCAATATGGCGGAGGTAATGTAGCTTTAAGCTGGAATCGCGTCTATACAGCTTTGAACAGGGACTGTGCTTTTAATTTTACCTTCGACTGTCTTTGCAGAAAGAATGCCGGAACTTGTAATTTAAAGGTTATTTATTACTCGTACCTGTCGTTAAATTGATATCTCGGCACATTAAAAGATGAAGTTTTGATCACCGTCAAGCTGCCACTTTTTGCGCATGGAGAGCTGTTTTCTTCTTGTGTTATAAGAATGACCATGCATTTCTAGAAATTTAAATGGCTAAGTGTTTCATCACTGGTTAACACGTTTATTTATTAAAAGTATCTGTACAACATGAGAAATTCCCTGAAACGATTCCCTCCTCCCAATATGCATTTTTTCTCGAACGTTTCCGAAAGTCCTAAGTCACGTGACCATGGCTCGGCAATATGGCTGACAGTGGTGAAAGAGACAGTACCTGATTCTGCAGAGTTGTAAAGTGGCACTAAATACCTTTTTAATCAAAGTACAGTTAATTTGCAGAGAGGTTTAAGAGATGATGACGATTTTTACACACTTTGCATAAAGGGGTAGTTCAGGGTTTAACTGGGTGAACTGACCAGATGGTCCCAGCACTACCCCATGTTGCCACTGTTGGTCCCTTGAGCAAGTCCCTTGTCTGTTCACACAAATCTGATGTATTTCAGACTGGATCTGAGTCACTATTGCATGTGGTCCTAGTTTGAATACACAGTGCATATACAAAATAGGATACTGTGAAAAATCTTAAATAATACAATGAATATCCTGCTAGTATATTGATTAAAAAAAAAATAGAAGTATATATAACAAATTAAGCTGCACTTTACCTTTGAAGTAAATCATAGCTTGTAAGAGAGGAAGGGGTTATTATGTAGGGTGTTTTTGCAGTACAGTTACTAAAGAACAGTCACTGCACTTGGACACAAAATAATAAAACCATGGTTAAACAGTATGTGTGCGCACAGATGTTGACTACAAGTGACATGCACCGAGACTGAGCATGAGAGACGATTACCCACAATCGCGCGAGAGAAAAACGGTTGTATCAGTTGTGATAACATGACGCTCGGCAGGCAAAGCGCATGTGTAATACTTTACATACTTTAATACTTCAAATGTATGAACTTTTTATTAATTTTTGTTAATTAATTTATTTGTTATTAATTTTGCTTGTCGTGCAATACACTCACAGACCAAGTTACCATAGCCTACTGTAGGTAAATAAATACTGGTATGTGGAACGAGGGTTATGGGGGGGAGAAATGGCAATGTGATAAAGAATTCTGCTAGTTTTATAACTACTCCAGTGTGAATGCATGCTGAAGATTTGTTCACCTTTGTCTTTTGCAGGCCTCTCATTAGGTGACACAAACATGGGTGCAGATAAGCGGTGAGTGGGTCATCATAGTAGCCATGAGCTATTTGCCTAGCTTTTGTATGGTTTGTTAATGCTGTTATGGTTGTTCAGGGTTAGCCGCACAGAGCGAAGTGGCAGGTACGGTTCAGAGCAGTCCCGTGATGATGACAGACGTGACCGGCGAGACCGTGATGATCGTGGGTATGATTCTCACCGCTGGAGCGATGATCGTCGTAGTGACCGCTATGATGGAGACAGGATGGATCGTGGTGATCGCTACTGGAGCCGAGACAGTCCGGAGGTTTGTGCCAGGGTTTTTTTTTTTCTCATAAGGGACTGTATGTGCACAAAGAATTTAATTACACCCAAACAAAGTTAATGTTTTATACATTCAGGTTAATCTAAAATTTATTTTCTAAATATACATTTTAAAAAATGTTGATTGGAAATAAGATTTAATTTTTTATTATAATTTTTTTAATACATTTGTGTATCCTTAATTCTAGCGAGGTAGAAAGCGCCGTAGCAGTGATTGTTCTGAAGATGGTCACCACTCAGATGGTGATTACTCTGAGCATGACTACAGGGGAGACTCTGTTGATGAAAAGGAGAGCAAGATCATCATGCTCCGTGGTCTGCCTCTCAACATCACCGAGGCAGATGTAAGTATCAAAATGTGAAAAGGCATGTCTTAAAACGGTTTCTAATTTTTTTTCTGAGATTTACTGATTTTTCCCCAAAAAAATTTCCACTTGTTCAGATTCGAGCAGCCATAGACCAGTTGGAGGGGCCGCAGCCAATGGATGTGCGGTTGATGAAAAAGAGAACAGGTGAGGCTGGCGTACCGTGGGTCTTTCCTCTGCCAAACCTGTGACCACTGGGCCAACCTGCTTCTGCTTAAATGTCTTTTGCCATAGCAATGTTTTTATCTGAGCATTCTTAATGCACTGTTTTACAGTAATTCACATGATTTCATTATTATTTACCCTGGTATAAAGAAACAGAGAGGTAAGTTGAAAGTGTGTTTGTGATGTTTCCGCAAATTTGACATGGTCCAAGTTTAGACGAATCAAGTTGCAAATCATAGCATGTTTAAGCTCATTCAGTCTGTGGACGATAGCTACGATAATATGTAAACTTTTGTCTGGAATAAAGTCACACATAACAATATTTAAGTCTATGTGCATAGGATGATGGTTTATGCAACTGTGTTTCAGTGTTCAGTTGTACACATTTGATGCAATCAGTTCCAGAATGTAATTTAACTACCTAGTGCAGTGTGATATTTAGGATTATCTTGCTATGGCAAAAGATTAATTTCTGGCACACTCCCAACAATTTGACCTTTCTGGGTCGCTGGGGGTCATGAAGCAGTTTGTGACAGAGTGTGAATGTTATACGACTGAACCTTTAAGACTAACACGCCTCCCGTCTGTATATCTGAATGCCTCTCTAGGTAAAAGCCGAGGTTTGACCTTCGTGGAGTTTTATCACTTGCAAGATGCTACCCGATGGATGGAGACCAATCAGGTTGCTTCCTAATCACCAAGTCTAGCTTTTACCCTGGGGAATGATGCAATTTAAAAAAGAAAAAAAAAATAGTGCTACCCCAGAAAAAAAAATGGACATTGGACCATTCCCCACCTTTTTCGAAGGCATGGTGTGACTTAAAGAGGGGCATTTTATGGACTTTTGAAGCGAGGTGACAAATAGGATTAATGGCTTTTAATGTTTATAGCCATTCAATAACACAGAACTCAAGATTTTATATATGTAATAAGTGCGTTTACTAATTAATAGATATTCATGGACAAAAGAACGTTGCACGATACAAAATGTTTACTGTTAGAAAAACCCAAAATCGAATTCATAATTATGTTTGCCTTCTTGCGTTAACACGGCTAAGGTAAAATTGCCGTCATGCTCAGTAAATAGTTACTTTATTGTGGATAATCTATTATGGATAACACATTCTTAAGGGTCGCTGTGCAAATGCACAGAAGTTGCCATGCAATTATGTCCAGTCTTAGTGTCAAAAGTAACAACAACAAAAAAAAAAAAAAGTAAATATCAGCAGGCAGTTTGGAACAGACCTATGAAACAGATTCTGAACAACTGGTTTCACTGCTGATTGTCCTAGGTCTGGAAGGACAAGAGTCCCAATGCCAATATAAGACGGACTAATTTCATGGCAGCATTTGGGAAATTGTACAGAAGATCTTGGCTACATTATCAAACTGATTAATACTAGGACTTGATATTCACTTTGTAAACATGGATGTTGAACACTCCAGCTTTATGCCATTGACCTCAAACTTCCATGGTCTCTGTAGCTGAACATTTGAAATTCTGGTGCTGTTGAATACATGTTTTTATTATAATCAAACTTTATTTAAAAGAAATCAATTTTGTCAAATTTATATGTGCAATGTTTATTTTGTCCGTGATTTTATATGGATATATACTTTGGATGTTGCTCTTTAAGATAAACAGCAGGGGAGAAAAAAGCTTTTTTTTTTTTTTTTTGACAATAGAAGGCAATTACCGACTTGTGTTCTGAAGGAACTGTTTTATCACATCACTAGCATTTGAGGAGAAAGTCTTAAGTTTCCTTATGATGAAAGACTTTAAGCATTTACAATGCGTTGTGTGGAGTCTGTACGTCGTCCCAAGGTTCTCTACCTTTTACACTCTGCTCCGGCCCCATCCGGACACTCGGGTCCCAAACAGCATGGACACAAACACCCACTGACACATACACTTTGAGTCTTCCTGGGCGATCCTCCCTTAAACCCTTGAGGCTGCTTTAGTGCTTGTTCATGGGCTGAGATCAGGAACAATCTGGTGATTATGTCCTAATCCTCATTTTGTATTCCTTTTGCAGAAGCTGCTGACCATACAGGGCAAGACAGTTTCCATGCACTACAGTAACACACGACACAAGTTTGAAGACTGGCTTTGCAACTCGGTAAGTTTTATCGTGATGGCAAACCCCTAAAGTGCACTTAGCACCTCATGCTCTGTAGCTGTGTGAAAGAGAAAAAATTTAAACGCTGTGACCGGTTGCTTTCAGTGCGGCCTGTACAATTTCCGGAGGAGGCTCAAGTGTTTCAGGTGTGGTGCTGCTAAATCAGGTGCGTAGCTGCTTCACTTAGGAAGCTGTGGCCTGTATCCATCTGGATCCTGTGTTTTCAAGAAGCAAAGACTAGCGTTTATAATAAATATCCAAAAATAGTTAGGCAGTATTTATTTATTTTATAAGAGAATATTTGGAATTGAAGGGGATAGATTAACCTGTAATCAATGGCAAGTCTGTGTAATCAGGGTCTGTAAGCTTTGATGGGCTTCAGCAGGCTAATGGGATACCCTATTGTGTTTCCTCTACAGAATCAGAAAGCAGCGTAACTTCTGGAACCACAGAAACCCAACCAAGTGGTGATTACTATGGCGACAGTAAGGATCCTGATTTTATATTTTCACAAGTCAATAGATGTCCTAATACTTTAAGTACATACATGCACAAGTGTACAAGTCTTCAGGCATCCAATTGTCTGTTACAGCAATCATCTTGAGAAACATCGCTCCGCTGTCCACAGTGGAGGGGATCATGTCCGCCCTGGCACCATATGCTAACCTGTCACCCAGCAACATTCGACTTATCAAAGACAAACAGACCGGACAGAATAGAGGCTTTGCCTTTGTCCAGCTGTCCTCTCCTTTGGTACGTGGTCGTTGCATCACCATTCAGAAGTGGACAAAAAGCATCCTGGATTTATATTTTTTGCATTGTGTAGAGGATTATAATCACATTTAGAGTGTTGAAGTGTTGATTGTCATATTTACACATTTTTGTCTGCTGCTTTTGTAGGAGGCTTCACAGCTTCTCACCATCCTTCAGGGCCTGCAACCTCCGCTTAAGTTGGACGGGAAGACCATCGGGGTCGACTATGCCAAGAGTGCTCGCAAGTATGTGCTCCATACACTCAGTATCGTTGAATGTAATTCGTAATTGTAATTACGGATGTTTCTGATGAAGAATTGATTTCCTGCTCTCTGTAGGGACTTGCTTCTGCCTGATGGGAACCGCATCAGCGCTTTCTCTGTAGCCAGCACAGCGATTGCTGCTGCCCAGTGGTCCTCTTGCCAGGTTAATGCAATGTATAACCTTATCTTAGTGGTAATGTGGTGTAATTTAGCTGCTGCTTTACTATAAAAGTTATTTTTCTCTTTACTCTTTAAACAGCCCCAACAAAGTGTGGAACCAGCATCAGAGTACAGCTATCTGCAAGAGGGTTATGTTCCTTATTCACAGGTTAGGAGTTTACACTGCAGTTTTTACTTCCGAATTGCCTCCGTTATAAAGGGTGTTAGACACAACTTTTTTTTGCCCTGGTGTAGGAATATCAGACCCAATTTCAACAGCAGGCAGGAGCAACAGATCCATCTCAGGCTAATGGCATACTTGGAGGTAAGACATTTGTATTTTACAGTGGCCTGTAATTAGAAATTAAAGGGTGGAGAGAGCACTTGGGGTTTGTCCTGATTAATATGTTTTTAAGACTTAAACATGTCTAGTCTTATTTTATTTAAAACAACAACAAAAAACTGGGTTGTCTAATTTAATGTTGATTTGATATCAGGCTGTTGACTTGAATTGAGTGCTGATAGTCCAACATTAGTTTGAAGTATCTACTTTAAGATTTTATGGAGCTCTTCAAGCATTAGTCCTTGTACTGTTTGCCTATATGTAGCTGCTCCTGGAATGAAAGTTCTTCCTACAGCCGGACCAGTGGTTATCTCTCAGGGTGCTCAGGTTTATCAACCCCATATCGTCGGGCAGCCAGCCACACAGGTGAAAATGCCCCACCTTTCTATTACTCTCCTCCCCCCTCATTTATTGTATCCCTGATTGTGACAGTGGGTGTATAATTGTAAAACACCTTGCAGGCACCGCAGACTGCGACCATCACAGCAGCCGCCACCATCTCGGCCCCAGCAACCTCTGCAGTAGCCACATCTTCCACAACTACAGCGACTCCTGCATCTCCCTCTACTCTACCATCCACATCAGATGCTAAACCATGTAAGCCTAACTACACACTAATGTTGATGTATTGATTAGTCTTCACAGATTCTGCATTTAGTAATACATAATCCATAAACATAATACATACTTTGATTGTGTAAAGCTACTTTGCGACAATGTCAATTGTTAAAAGCGCTATATAAATAAAATTGACTTGACTTTTCCATACTTACTACACTTTTACCTCTTTTTCCAGCTGCCCCTGATACCTCCACCTACCAGTTTGATGAAGCGTCTGGCTATTATTATGACCCTCAAACCGGTCTTTATTATGATCCCAACACACATGTAAGTTGCCTTGCATAGTCATTTTCTAAATATTTTTTTTCAATAACTGTTTGTAATAGAGGCATGGAGAATTTTAGTAGATCAAATGAGGTAAATTTTTGCTTTGCAGTACTACTATAACTCGTACACGCAGCAGTATTTGTACTGGGACAGTGAGAAGAATGCATACGTGCCTGCAGCTGATAACAGCACTTCATCTGCCTCCTCCACCCCTGCTAAAGAGGGCAAGGAAAAGAAGGACAAGCCCAAAAGCAAAACAGCTCAACAGGTTCTTTTTGTGTTTAATTTTGTGTTTATTTTTCTACTCAGTGTTACACAGTATTTGTTTACACAGTTTCATCTGCAATGTGACTCTTTTTTAGATTGCAAAAGATATGGAGCGTTGGGCGAAGAGTCTGAACAAGGCAAAGGAGAATTTCAAGAGCAGCTTCCAGCCCATCAGCCAGGAAGAGCGGAAGGAGGCAGCAGCAGCAGATGCTGGCTTCACACTGTTTGAGAAAAAGGTAACCTTGCAACCATAATCATAGGTCAAATCAGCAGATTTGCAAGTGTTTTTGTTTATTAAACATAAAATGCCCTATTTTTGTAGCAGACTACTGGTTTGGAGAGGCTTATATCAGAGGCAGTGAAGACTACAGAAGAGGAAATTTCATCTTCAAAGGCTAGTTCTTATTCCATCTATGCATTCACAGAAATGTGTACTTGTATTGCCCCCTCAGCACCCCACCCCCAATGTTTCTTCAGTTTTGTAATTCCAGTGAGTTAATTTTGCAGGTGGGTCTTGTGGCAGCCTATAGTGGGGACAGTGAGCCTGAGGAGACTCCAGAAGGTGAAGAAAAGGATGACAAATTGACAGACTGGAAAAAAATGGCCTGTCTGCTGTGCAGGAGACAGTTCCCCAGTAAGGAAGCACTAATCCGTCATCAACAGCTCTCAGACTTGCACAAGGTACTTGTACTTACCTTAGTTTTATTATAGAGCTCAAAAGTAAGGAAATTACCATCTCATGTGGTGGCTTTTATGTTCCTTCTCAGCAAAATCTGGAGGTTCACAGAAGGTCCAAGCTGAGTGAAGCAGAACTAGAGGAGTTGGAAAGGAAAGAGACTGAGGTATTTAAGCACCACTGTACATACACAAAGTATTCCTTTCTAACTCCCGCATGGTTTTCTTTAATAAGAACAATAGATTCCATGTAAAGATTTTCAATATAAAAAATATTCCTTTGTTTCCTGTATTCAGATGAAGTACAGAGACCGGGCAGCTGAAAGGAGAGAGAAGTATGGTATTCCTGAGCCTCCAGTTCCAAAGAAGAGGAAGTTCACACAGCCCACACCAGTAGTGTAAGCCAACACCCCTGGCCATGATAATGATGGGTTTACTGATTTACCTTGGTGGTTTACGCTTATCCTTTTGGTCATAGATATGTCTACATGTATAAAACGGGTAATTTTGTAAATAAATCCTCTGTCTCTCAATAGGAATTATGAGCAGCCAACAAAGGACGGACTGAACAGTGATAACATTGGCAATAAGATGTTGCAAGCTATGGGATGGAAGGAGGGAAAAGGCCTTGGCAGAAATCAGCAAGGCATCACAGCACCTATTGAGGTCAGTGAACCTGCTTTCAAAAATTAATTCTACTTGGTTTACTTTTCCATACTTGTTTAAGTATTGTAATTGTGGAGGATCTTTATTGATCAAATTATTTTTTAACCTCCTAGGCCCAGATGAGGGCAAAGGGAGCAGGGTTGGGTACAAAAGGCAGTAATTACACCCTCTCAGCCTCGGATACCTACAAGGATGCTGTGAGGAAAGCCATGTTTGCACGCTTCACTGAAATTGAATAAACTGTTGTGAATAAACTCTTGCATTAATTGCACTGAGAATTTTTTTTTTTTTTCCGGGGGATAGATGGGGCAGCTGTATAGATGGTGGAATAGGGGTGATGTGTTTATGTATATATGTGTACAGTGTCTCTTGAGAAATGTGATTATTATTTTTTTTGTTGTTTCACTGAATTAAGGACATTGTCCTCACGCCTGTAAAGTTTGTAAAAGAAGTTCTTGATTTGTACATATAATAAAACATGTTCAGTTATGTACTTTGTCTTAGGGTTTTTTGTGTAATACTTGATCAGCATTCAGTAATTTAAAGAAAATTTAAATGTTTGAGACTTTGTCATATTTGTCCCTCCCCTAAATAAATAAAATGTACTTTGATAACTTGTAATTTGGTTAATGCACCCACAATTTATGTAGCTAAAATAAATCGTGTTCTTTTTAGGTCCTTAAATGATGTCTTAATCTTGAGTATTGCTTGAGATCTTAAGGTTTTCCTTGCAGAAACACGTATTAAGAAGTGAGATAAAGAGACATTGAGTGGTTTGTTAGATACGATGTGTGTGTAGCGAATGTAAAGGTAATGCATCAGAAATCTGTTTTAATATCGAATTTAATTCTAAGAATCGCCTTTCTTTTATTCATGTGTCCACCTTTCAAATTGTGTAAAACACCATAGGTGATTAACACCAGCTACCGGACAAACAACGGTATTGCCTTCAAAGCTTGGGCCCTGCAGCTTTGTATCCTTCACTTACTCTTCCTGTGTCTAAGAGTTTTAATAATTTAGTGAGTATGTCTTAAATGACCGATAGAGGGCAGCAATGTTCTGAAATACTGTTAAACTGCTTCATCAGCACAGTACGATAATTTCTCTCATGAAAACTTTTGCTGTATGGCATGTAAACATTTAGGTGACTTTAGTTATCAGCTTACAACCTTACAATTCTGGTCTCCATCAATCTGTATCCAACTTTTTCAAATAAAGGTTGACAAATTAGATATGAAAGATTGAACCTTGTCATGGACCAATTAAAAAATTTCCAGTCGGCTTAAGATCCCGGCTGTTTGCTCGTTGTGGCATTCAGATGATTTCAATCATTCAGTTTGTGATTTTCAAGAAAAGCCGTGATTCCTTGCTCTATGGAAAGATGCATTATCCTCCTACAAAATGATTACATCATATATAAATAAGCATATTTTCCATCAATGGAACCAGAAAAGTGTCAAGATTTTCAGTGTACATCATGTCCTTTATCTGACATGCAACCTCATATCATAAATGAGTTCCAGCAATCTCCTTGGCCAATGTAGATTCCTGATTAATCACTGAACACCACTTTCATCCACACTCCATCTTTTTAATTATGTTTGAAGGCTGCTAGAAGCTTGCCTTTGTAGTTGTGCAGTGAGGAAAAAAATGATCGCACTCTGCTCTGTTAATGGGGGCCATCAATGGGCCACGAGTGCACTTTTCCTCCAGAGTTTGTCCCATTTGTTTTGGCTTCGAGTTCCACTGACCAAGTCACTTTGACCTCTGGTTGAACAAAGCAATCTGTGTGATTTTATTTGCATTTCATGCGTATGTCTGAACCTCATTGGACTGAAAAGAGTGGTCCTCATTTCATTCCTTTTTTGTAAAGGTGTATATAAATGTGTGAGCCAATATGTGTAATCCACTCTTTCAAAAGATTCAGAAATGCTGAAAGTGTATTCTTGCATATGTACACAAGCTGATAAATGTAAGTTCTTTTTAAATATTTATTAGTGATGCCCACACATCTTCCAAAAAAGACAAAGCTCATACAGCTAAAATAAAAGCAAAAGGCAAATACAGAACGCTTATCTGTAAGTTTTCACCTTCTGGCAGAATTTTAAGATGTGTACTGTACTTTTAAAAAGTAGCTTTCAGGCCAAATATTTATTTTTACTAAAAACATTGCAGAACTGCACAATCATTAAAAAAAAACATGACGATAAAGAAAATAACGCCACCAAAGGTTGGCAAACCCATTGCTTTAATATTGTGTGTTGCCCTCTTTGTGAAAGTGATGGCTTTCAGCCTTTTGTGATAGTTGTGGATGTGTTCATTTATTTTCTCAAGCGGTCTGTTTGTCTTGGCAAAATCTGTCACATGTCAGGAGACAGATTATATAAATTGATTATATTATATATCAGCTGATAGGGAATATCAGCTGAAATCTTTTCTAGTGTACCTTAGCATGGCTTGGTGTCTATTTTCACTTCTTAATCAGAGTTTAAATCTTTGCATTTGCTCTTTTATCCCTTTCCTTATTTATAACGTTCATCTAACTTTTTTTCTTTGACATCCTTTGAAAGTTCTTTTTGGCTCAGTATCTAGCCTAGTCAGGCTAGATTAAATGTTCAGTATTTAGCCTAGTCAGGCTAGATTAAATGTGCACTGGCTATTTATATAGACACACTGCTCACTCTCACTCACTCAGCTTCTCAACACATCACATTTCCAATGGGCCGTATGTTTACAAAAGTTTACAGCAGTTTGGTAATATTGCCTTTAAATGAACTTTTCAGTCAGCCATCCATAAGCTTCTTACAATAGGCTGCTGGAATCCATTCCTCTTAACAGAATTGGTGTAAATGAGTCAGGAGCTATGTCCTCTGCTCAGCCCCTCTGACCTCTGCAACTGATCCAGATTGCAGCTGCATATCTTGTTTTCAGCCTTACTAAGTTTCCCCACAGCACCCCATTACTACTCACTTCACTGAGTTCCTGTAGCTGCCTGCAGCAGATTTAAAACATCAATGCTTGCCTACAAAGCCAGAAATGGACCATCGCTGACATGTCTCAAAGAACCCATCACACCCCTCACCGCACCAAGCTCCTCCCAGTGCTCTAGCACTCCTCACCTGGTCCCAGCATCTCTCAAAAGTACAAAGAAGGCATGCATCAATACTCTTCTGTAGGTCACATGATCGTCTCCTCAATGTCTTTTAACAACATCTAAAGACCTCATTCTTTCTGGAGTATTTAACTTGAAAAACAACACTTTCTTCGGAAAAAAATAAAAAGCTTTTTATTTATTTATTTATTTATTTATTTATTTTACTATATTACCTCTCCAATGGAGTTTTAAGATTGACAGTATTCTTAGCTAGTGACCTAGTGAACCACTATCAGTATTTATTTCAATAAAGTTACTTATGATAATGGTGTCTGCAAATGGCAATAAATGTAAAAAAAAAATGGAAATTCAAACTAGGGAACTTAAATACACTTCCTTAACCTGATGGAATTTAAATACAAAAACCCAAATGTGTACATGCGATAGTGACACATGACTTGCAGAGAGTGATGGGAGGTGTAGTCCAGCACCTTCCTGCTGACAAGTCTGCTAAACACAGTGCTTGATCACACCATCCTGTTTTGGCAAAAGCTTCCTCAAAGAAGATCCATAATTCAAATGATCCAAATGCATAATCTGAATTTTCTTTTAAACTTTTAAAATGTCCCTGGTTTACACTCCACATTGTGACCTTTTAACTTTCACTTTGCTTGTTTCTAACTGTGTGCGTTCTCTTTGCCTATAGAGTTGTTTGCTTAAAAAAGGTCAGTAAACTGCTTTTAAAGTCCACAATCGTCATGTTTCATTGCTATAATCAAATGAGCTGCCTTTTTGTGATGACAAGTCTGACCTAAAACAATCAAATAGTGGAAAGTGATACGGGATTAAAAAGAAGAAATTGAACGACAACAAGTTTAGAATGGTCAGATAAAACTACTAGAAAGACATTTATATATTTAATGACATAACAGGACATTGGATATGAGTTAAATTGTCTAATTTGCCATTTTGGCTGTATCAAAAGTCTTGATGCTGTGTTCATGTAACAGCGGATTCATTATATATATATATAATATAAGCTAACACAAGTATCACCATCAAAACAACACCCCAGCATGTCCAACAATGACTCAGCATGTCACGCACAATGCTGGAATGTTGTCCTTCTTCTCGTAATATTACTAGTTTTCTTGTTACTCATTGCTGCAACTAATTACTAAATAACTAATCTAATCACTAATTACAAGTACAATATCATTTCGCAAACTATCATTATCAGCCAACTATTATAAAATAGGCTCTAGATTTGCAGCCAAAACACCTTTCTACTCTGGCCCTTGTCACAGGCGCTACAGTTACAATATCTCATTACAGTGGCACTTTGAAGTGGGGGGGGGGGATTTTTTAGGCAGCAAGTGATTTTTTTATATTACTAATTATTTTTTTAGCCAAGCGTAAGGATTTGAGTGACTTTTACAAGGGTCAAGCTGTGATATCTAGATGACTGTGTCTAAACAAACAAAAACCTAATATCCTATGCTGTTTCACATCTAATCCACAAATCATTTTTTTGAATGAAAATCTCTCTCTCTCTCTCTCTGACGGTAAAATGATACGAATCATCTCCTGATAAGATTGCAGGCTGGATTTATTCGACTCTAATATGCCCTCTTGCCTCTACAAACAACGCAACATGAAAAGGCCTAGGAAAACAAATGAGGAGCCAGTGCATTTTGCAATACGTCTAGGCAGAAGGTTTTGTGATATCAGCTCCTCACCAATACTTGTGTAATGTGTATGAACAAAGAGGGAACATCATGATCATGTTGCACAGAATTCATGACCAAGGATGACAAAGTCGTTTTCATTGATGACTCAGGTTTGTTGACGGTGAAGTGTCCGGTTGCTTTATTTCCTAGGAAGCCCTCATGTCTGTGTTTCCTACTGCCGCTCCCTTTTAGTTACTCTGTCATCGTTAATCCTGCCGGAGTCCCCACTTGCACTCTGCATGAAATATACATTCACTTCATAGATTATGCGACAGTATGTAAACATAGGTAAAGCTACTATTTGATTAAGCCCCTTTTTAAAAGCACTATACAAATAAAATTGAATTGAACTGACTTGCATTTTAATTTTGAATTTAGTTGTAGAAGAGATTGCATGAGACATGTGAATGAAAAGCCCTTTGCAGGTCACAAGAGCTAAAAGTTTGCTCAATTTATGTTCAATTAATTCTCCTTAGCTGCCATTTATGTAAAAGAAACAGACTAACACACAACTAAATCTTTATAAAGCAGGTTTTACACTTTCTGAAATAATCCCAATAAAATCTACAACTGTATGACATCATTTGTTCTCCATACCAGGGTATGCAATGAACGTTGGCTAATAACAGACCCGCAATAATAATAATTTTTTAAAACTACATTCTACATACTTTATCAATCACTGTGATGTGGACCGAAAATAAGATTTCATAAATACATATGTTCTTTCATCTCTAATGATGTTTTATAATTGCTGCTACACAGAAAACCTCAATAAAAGACAGTGTTCAGAGAGATTTAGCAATAAATAAAGAAATGTTTAGAACTAAATAGTTTGCTAAATGCCTCTTAAGCAAAGCATGAATTATTTATTCATTTATTTTCGATGGCACTTATCGCAGGGGGCGCCTACTCGCACCCCCAATCATACTCTATTAAAACACCAATCAGCTTTTTTTGTTGTTGTTGTTGTTAAATTCATGTGTGCCGTTGAAATGAAAAAGCTTTTTAAATCTAAACCATGAAATGTGTACATAAAAAAGGCACACCTTTTATATAATTTGAAGTCTACCGAATGAGGTGCACATTATGGAGATTTAGGCCTCGCTTATTATGCTGGATATGAAGAAATACATTTGTACATCATTTGCGGGAGCATGTACGCAAGAAATTCATTTAAAAAAATAATGAGACTTTCATGCATTTCATATTTCTTGAGCAAATGTTCTTGTGAATGATTTAAGAATAAATTTGTTTGTATCCAGCTTGTTCTTCGAAATGAATTTAATTCAATTAAATTCTCTTCAGGTCTTCAGATTCGGCCTTTATTTGACTGTGGCGCAATGTGTGAAATCCACCCCTTTAGCCAAACAAATAAAGCCGATTCTAATAAATGGTGGCTCTTATTAAAGTGTGGGACGGGACGGGGCTGATCTGTTGCTGGGCTGATCAGAAGGGCCCTGGTTCAAGACTTAGTGCTGCAGCTGCTGCTGGGCCCTTGAGCAAGTCCTTCACCGTCAACTGCTCAGACAGAAGCGGGCAGGACCCTGGCTGGATTGTTTGTCACCTGATGGCATGCAGATTTTGCCTTACCCACCACTCCCTCATAAAGTGTGACACTTTACACCAGACAAGCTAAGAGTGCTGGATTAGAACCACTGTTGCAGTTTTCTTAATCTATGTACAAATAAATCAATAAAACAAAATAACAATAATAATAATAATAATAATAATAATAATAATAATAATAATAATAATAATTTAAACCTTTTTATTAAAATTATCAAAGTGTATATTACTAAATAATGGTGATAAATAAAGAAATCAAATACCATTTTTTCATATATGTCACTTGTCTACTGTCCCCAGTGCAAAATAAAAAAGGTTTGTGGAGAGGTTCTGGCTTTGCTCATGTTTTGCAAGAGGACAGTTGTGGTCACAAAATTACATATACTTCTTGTAAAAATAAATTTCATGGCTATATTGGACTATCGATGGGTTTTTCAGGACGACTGCACAAGACATGTCCTTAATGAAAGAATATCCTAGGTGTTTGGAGTAGAAGTCTTTAATTATATAGTGTTTCCTGAAATCAACAATCAATCAACAAGAATTGTGGTTAAATATTTGTTTGACCTCTCATCTTGATAATCACTCAGATAATGCCCCCCTTGAGTTCCACTTGAGTTCAAATTGTGATTGGTTCATTTCATCACTTCCTAATTATGCTGGTAATTAATAGGATGCACAAGTTCTCTTCTTGAACTCATGACTTTTCGGTCTTGGTTGTATCTAACGATCACCTTAATTAAGCCATGAGTATGTGCCTGTGAGAAGTGTCTGAAAATAATGAAAAGTCTCTTCTACTTGTTTTGCTTCAGTAACCATTTCCTTGAATTGTCTAAATTGTTAATAGAAACAAATCACTCACCACACACTGATCAGCCACATCTAAAGACTAATATTGTTCAGGTCCCACTTGTCCCACCAAAACAGCCCTATGTCATGGTCCCCACAACACTTCGGAATGTGTGCTGTCATATCTGCCACCAAGGGATTAGCATCTGACCCTTTAATTCCTGTAGATTGTAAGATAAGGTATCCATGGGTCTGACTTTTTTTACAACACATCCCCGTGATTTCTGCATGGATTGAGATCTGGGAAATACGGTATGAAGGCCAGATCAAAACCTTGAATACTTTGTCATGGTCTTCGAGCAATTTCTGAACAGTTTTTTGCAGTGTGGCAGGGAGCAGTATCCTTCTGAACAAGTCCACTGCTGTTAGGGAATACCACTGGCATGAAGGTGTACTTGGCCTGCAACAATGTTTAGATAAATGCTTTGTGTGCAAATAACTTCCATATGAATGCCAGGACCCAAGGATTCCCACCAGAACATTACCCTTGAACATCACACATCGCTAACCTTCTTCCCATAGTACATACTGGTGCTATCTATAGATCCAGATCGCGAGTTCAATTCCCGGGTGGTGCTGTAACCTCTCGCAGCCGGAGGACTAGAGAGAGCTGATTGGCCGAGCTCTCCCAGAGGGGAGGGATGAGAGGTACTTAGTGCTTCCACATTAATCACGGCTCTACAGCCAATCAGGGGCATCTGTGAGCTCACGCAAGCGGAAGGAGCGGATAGCGCTGTCCTCCGAGTGTGTTACGCCGTCGCCAACGGTGCGTGAGCGAGCGAGTTCGAAAAGATGCCGTCGGCTGGCGTTACGTGGTTCATACTGATTGGTAGTAGTAGCTTTAATGTGTGAGCCCCCTAGTGACGGGGAAGAATTGGTTACGAAAATTGAGGGGGGGCTTCCTGATGCTTTACTCCGAGTAAACTGTGCAAGCATAAACACATTCGCTGTCAAACCAGTGTTAAAATTCATTATTCTTCACAATAAAATTTAATTACTGCAGCAGGCAAAACAGTGCTGGAGCAGAATTTACAACTTACTGTAGCTGTCACATTCAGACACAAACCAAAGCTCTGTCCAGCAGCTGTTTTCCTCTGTAATGGAAAAGTAATTGCAAGGCTTTCAGCTCTGAAGAGGCAAGGAAAAGGGCCTGGGCTCAAAATCTAATGAGCTGGCATGGTAACCACTTACAGTACTGGAGTGTCCATATGCTTTTGTCGGGTTGGTGAAGGAGATTGCATGTGTGTTTTATACTAGGTAATGTGGTTATATAATAAGATGTCAGCATGTTTATATAAGTCGTAGTAGTAGATGTTTCCAAAATGTCTTCGTTTTTCAACTTAAATACAACTCAGATAATGCATTTTGGCAGGCTTGATTTTTTGTTGTTGTTTTGATCCTTTTTCAAACATGCTGTTTTAGTGTCTGTAGTTTAAAATGAACCGCCTCTAAATGCTCCTTTGAGGAAGTGCATTTTCCTAGCCAATCAGAATGCAGAGACAAGTAAACCACAATGTTCATGACCTCATCAACAAAGGGTAACCACTGAAAAAAAAAAAGTCAATGCATAATTGCCAAAATGTGCAGTTCCTCAAATATCCACTGGTGACTGGCTCCAAAAGCGAGTGAAATTACATAAGTTATGCATGATAAGGGGCATGGCTGATTTGTGTGAAAGCTACAAATTGTTGTATTTTAACTTACCCCAAGAAAACATGTAGGTTATGAATGATGGAGTTCAAATGCATTAGCATATAAATTAATGTTAGTCGCCATAGCATTTTAGCTAACTTAATGCTAAGCTCTCCGGGTTGTGGATAGTAACTGTGTTAGGTGCGATGTTTTAAACACCAGCCAGGCTCCATTCATCATGCCCCATTTATGGATTAACTGGTGTTGAGAGTCAGCTCCAGCCAAGATGGCAATAGCAAGAGTGCCCACAATTGAGCTCCATAATCGCTCTTCAGAAAACCTATTTGTGATGACACAGAGGGTTTCTCCAGTTCTTTTTATACAGTCTATGCTCATTAAGCATTTCTCACCCATTTTCAGGCTTTTCTCCATTGCATTTCTGAGGAACATAGTAAGGGGAAACACATCTAAGAGCTGACGAAGACTGTTAACCACTAATGGCTAATCTACCCATTCCTAAGACCTAACAGTAATGCTAACTGAGCCAGCCATTAGTACTTGGCCACTACCTGCTAGCCTAGCTTTATGTACTGTAGCTCTAAAAAAAAATGCCACTCAGGGAACAGCAGAGCTGGGTGGAGTTGAGGAACTGAGCCAGGATGGGATTTTTGGTAAATGCAGTTCACAATAGCAGGAAAATATGATTTTCTTGTTTAAACTCTGGCCAATGCAAAAATGTAAAGGAGCAAATGGCACAAATATTTTTTTTCTAAAAAAAAAAAAAAGTACATAATATACAAGTCATGAATAAAGTACATATGAGGGAAATCACATGGTGTTTGAAGTTTAATGTTTATGTTAATATATTAATTTTAATCAAACTGTCATAGTAATCAAATTCTTTGCCGGCCTTATCGTTATCATCTGAATTACAAGTCTGTCTTATACTTTTTACATAGACTGTATCTGTAAAATGACTAAAAACTGAATTTTGCATAATAGGTCCCCTTTAAGGCAGGCAGCAGTCTCCAGCACACATAGAAAGAAGACAGCTGCACTGAGGAGAGCATAACCTAAAATAACAGTTCATCACACACGTGCATGCACACACACACACGTGCATGCACTTGAGCTAGGCCTATATATATCTACTGCATATATTTAAAGCAGATATTTGCTGCGAGGCAACATGTGAGAGAGTTTTGAGGTGTGGGTAGTATTTCTTGTAGTTAAATACAAACTCACGTGTTGAGGATGTTGGGAGGTATACATTTTTTGTTTGTTTTCGTTTGTTGTTGGTACAGTAGCTCATGGCAGCACCCTGCATTCGTAACTCATCAATTAAACCTCACTAAAAAAATACATGTTATGGTTCTCAATGTGTTTTGGCATGACTAAAAATTTTGATATTTGTAAAAAAAAATATGGATGATACCTTGATTAATTAATATGTAGACTAATATTTTAATTTTGTAGTGCTTTAATGCTTAAAACTAAGACATTGGAATCATGTAATTGTTCATTTAAGGTTTATTATTATTATTATTATTATTATTATTATTATTATTGGTGGTGGTGGTGTTTGGTGGTGGTGATAAGGATGATGAGGATGATATTTTTCAACTTTGTTGATGGAATGATTTATGTAAAGCTGATTTATGAAGGCATTGTGTTCATACTATTTTTGTAGGGTTTGTTATGGTTTGGCAGTTGCTGCCAGATTTCATGCTTGCTAATGTCAACACAACACTGACAGGGGCTAATGTGGGTTGAGACCAAAGGCACTAGCCAAACTCTACTAAAATCCATGGTATTCTGCATAGTTTTTGCCATTTCAGTAGAACAAAGTTGTCCTGCACAGAATCTTAACTTATCATATAATGCTGACCAACAGAAAAAAAATACAGTACATAATATACAAGACATGAATAAGGTACATATGAGGGAAATCACATGGTGTTTAAAGTTTAATGTTTATGTTAATATATAAATTTTAATCAAACTGTCATAGTGAACTTGTTTTACAAATCAAATTCTTTGCCGGCCTTATCATTGTCATCTGAATTGCAAGTCTGTCTTATACTTAATAATTACTTAATTAGCTAATACAAGCTGCAAAATATACAAAAGTTACATGGAATAATATTCCAGTCACACTTTACACTGAAAGTGTGAAGGAAGCACAATTTGAGTTTCAACAGTGTAACCATGACCTAAGCACACAAACTCTCTTTTGGATTAATGAATAACTGTCCATGAAGTCTTAGATTTTATTCAATTCAACTGTATGTATAGCATTTTTGCTATAGATACTGTAACGAGGCAGCTTTACAGAAATCAGGATGTAGATTTAGATCTCTAAGAAACAAATGAGAGTTTACAAGCCAAGGAATAACCCGCTGAAATGGAAAAAGAAGAAGAGAAATAAACAAAGAATTGAGAGAAACCAGACCCAGAAGAAAACCCATTCTCTCTTAGGGGACTCTAGTGAGATTACTGTGGGATTATACATTTTATTTGTTTAAATACTACTTCCCTAAACTCTTAATTTTCAGGGGGAAAAATTCTCATTAAAACAATGGAGCTAAAGCAAATTCGGGTTAGTCCCAAAGTCCATGGATCTTGTTTTTTAAAATGTTGTTTAAGCTCACGTAGTGTAAGCAAACCCACACTCAGAATTACAGGTCGACTGACACAGTTGCACTCGCAGTTATATGAATTATTCTATAATTTGGGGTAAATTTCACGTAAGAAAAAGTACAAAAACAATGTTCTTTCTTAATAGAACAAGTAGAGGTTCAAGTTAGTAAATTCCTTCAGTGTGACATATCTGCTAGTTGCAAAGCTTAAACATTAACAGTTTTCAAGGTAAAAATTGCCTTCACTACTCAGTTTGAAATTGAATTTGTCCGAATGCCAAGGGACCAGCCACAAATGATGTCATTTTGTTCCTGTGGCATACATTTTGTTTGCATTTGTGCATTTATTCTGCTTCTCCAAATATACTGCCGTTCTTGCAGGTTCAGCATAACACTGACCCCTGTATCTCCTCTTTTTATCTATTTAAAATATTTAAACTTTAAAATATGTGTTGATGGGGAACAGAGAAACTGGAAGTTGACAGGTACAGTAACAATGTTGACACTTCTTTTTATGACCCATAATTACAGTAGTAGGACTTGCCTGGCTGACCACACTCATTTTCATGAACAGTTTAACATCCTATATGAACAAATAATTTAATTCAAATAATAAAGAATCTGTAAACCATAATAGAGTAAGTAACGTAGTTGAGGGTCAACTAATCGTCTCAATGACAATGTTATAAATAAAATATATTTACAAAAATGAGAGAACACTTTCCACATGGTGTTTAAAATTTAAGCCAGGAGATTTTGTAATACCAAATTGGGGCAAATAATTTACAGGACAGTGATATTATAACATGCATTCCCTAAAAGGTAAATGTTTTTTTTTTTTTTTTGTAAATAATATTTAGGAAAAATATGCGTATCAACAAGGACCTAGATTAAAGACCAAATTACAAATTATTCATGTCTGCATGCCATAACCCTGCCTTTACCATGTTTGAAAGATGATGTGGTTTGCTTTGGAACATGAGCATTTCCCTTTTCTTCTCCATATTATTAACTTGCAATAATGTTGATACAAAATAATCTTGTATTAGAACTGTACAGGTTTTCTTTTGAGATTTTTTTAACCAACATCTTTTCTAGTATGATTTTTTCTTGCATGGTAATAGTGGTTTGCCTTTTGAGATTAACAGTCTGCATTCACAAACATTAAGCAATTAAACTTTGACAAACATACATCTTCCTCCTCTAGATTGTTTTACTTAGATTAGATTTTTTTAAAACCAAGGACAAAAACTGCAAAAATCACAAAACTTAACTGTAACTACAAAACTTTAGTTACAGGCCTTTTAGTGAGCTTGAGATCACCAGTGCATTCCTACTTTTTTACAAATGTACCAAATGGCTGATTTGGCCACTCCCATTGTTTCTGCTATCTCTCTGATAGGGTTGTATTGTTCTGCCTAATTATCGCCTCCCTCGATTGCATGACACCTCTTTCAACTGCATATTGAGAGTTTCCATGAAAAGCTCTCCATCGCAAATTCAACAATTGGAACCAACTGCAGACGTTTATTTCTCCTTAATTTCTCATGAAATATCTTAGAACCAGACCACATCTGGTCATTATTAAAATGATTCTCAGGCGGTTGTTAAATTTCTTTTGAGCCTGTGAAATGGAGGGACTTTTTCAATTTAATTTCTTAATGACTCATGAAATGTTGGTTAAACCTCTTGAAATTAAGAAAGTATATGTTCGGTTGTATCTTGATTGCTGTTATTTCAAAATACTAGGGTAAAAATACAAAAATTGTGTAATTGTGCAATTGTTTAAATATGCATAGACCAGACCTTATCTTTAGTAACCATCTTGAACAGTCATCGTCATATTGTCTATATCGCTTCATCATGTACCTGTATATGGTCGCTTTGGGGGAGGGGGGGTGTTGGGGCCTTTCCCAGGAGACAGAAGGCACAGGATGGGTGCCAATCCATCAAAGGACACACACTCACATGCTCATTCACACACTATAGAATGCCAATTAGCCTAATCTTCATGTCTTTGCACTGTAAGAGGAAACCGGAGTACCTGGAGGAAATCCACAGAGCGCAGGTATAACTCCACGCACACAGACCCTGAGGTGGGAATTGAACCCAGACCCTGGAGGTGCTGAGAAACCCTTAAAGAATAAACACAGAGTACACCTTAAAAAACTTTAGGGTACCTGATTGGACTTTTGCTGTCCACTGATGTACCGTTAAAGTTTGACTCTAAAATGTAATGAAAGGTAGGACACATTTACATCTTCAGATTTCTTTTTTTTTTTTTTTTTTTTGAAAAGTGGACACCTTGTACTAAAGACTATATCGGATGAATGTTCTTACTACCCATTATTATTACACCTACTACTTCTACCTGGATGACTATTTAGTACCACGCTGTGAAACCGTACGCGATCCTGATTGGACAGTTAAAGGAGGACTGGACTCATGTGGCTCCTCCCATTTCTCAACTAAAGAGCGACTCCGAGTTCAATTCATTTCTAAAAACATTTCCCCCCAGTTTAATGCAATAAACACAACGCAACAGCAAAGAGAAAAAATATAAAAAGAGAAATTATTTTTTTCCTCTGCAAATAATAAAAAGGCGCCTGGAAAAAAACAAACAAAAGCTGTAATAACGCGTTAATAATAGAGGACATAAGTGGGAAGAAATCAGCTCTGTATTTGGGTTTCTGCCGACTGGTAAGAAATATTTCACTTTTCAGTTACTTATCATTAAACAATGTACGTTGTAGCGCAGAATATCTAAACAAATCACTATTTTGCAGCTTGAAATGAGTTGTAATATTTTTTTATAAAGGACTACACAGGTCATGTTGGAGTTATTTATGCCTTTGTTTGAGCAGAGACTCCGGCTGTGTGTGAGGTGTAGCGGAGTCCTGCTGGTGTGTCACGTCCATGTGTTGCACTTTTCTCACTTTTAAACGGTTTAATCGGCGTCTCACGATCCGAATAACGCAGTATCGAGGCGCACGCTGGTCGGAAGTAATCTCATGATTTGTTGGATGACTGAATTAAAGCCCAGACCCAGATGATAGCGAGCAGGAACGTTACAGCTATTGTGTGCGGATCATTAGGAGGTTCGCGCTGCGCTTTTCTTTGTTTTTGTTTTTTCCCGTTGTGTCGCGAGCGCTTTAAACACGCACATTTGTTTCCTGAACAACAACCCAGTGTTTGACCGAATGTTGTGCTAACCTTTTAAACGTGCAAATGGTATTCAGTTATTTGGCCATAATGTCCGGAATCCTGATTAAATGTTGTATTCGAGGTTTCCACGCGGCGAGTTATTGTAACGGGATCCTGCAGCACATGGAGTCTCGGAGCTACTACTTCCGTTTCACAGCGGCAGAGGAACAAAACGCTGTTAGTTGTTTGTGTGTTTGTTTGTTTGTTTGGTAATGAATGAGATATGAGCACGACTAGTCTATGCTCTTTCCTTTAGGTCAGTGGTAAATAAACAAAGTGAATGCTGTGTCCACTTTCTTATGGACGAGCTGACCCGAGGTGACTCGTTTTTAATGTTTTAACAGTATAAACATACTTCATGTTAATTTTTTTTAATTGTTCAGAAGTTAAGGGCAACCATCTGCTCTCCTCCATTGAAGGAGGAATCTTTTAGTTTGCTTCCTCTAGTCTAGAAAGGATTTTTATTATGTGAAGGATATCCATCTAGGGACTGTGGAGGCCAACAGCATTGTATTTATTCCCATTTGTACAATGGGACGTTCACACACTGTGGGCAATTTGATTTGGAAACGCCACTTAGTCTATTTTTTAGCAAGTTTTACCATTTTTTTGGTCTGTGGGAGGAAACTGGGGAATCCAGAGAAAACCCACCAAAGCACAGGAAGAATATGCAAACTTCCATGCACACAGACCCAACATGGGAATCAAACCCAGGAGCTGGAGGTGGAAGAGCACAGTGTTAACCACTAAGCCACTATGCTACCATATGTATAGTATACAGCAATCTGGTTGAAAACCGCTAGGTTGGTTACATTACCACCGACTGTAGGCCTCATTCTGCCTCATTTTCCCAGAAGATTTTTCAGACCAGCCTTTTTTAAAAATGTTGAACGCATCCTTCTCTGATCTTGTCTGTGTCTTGAACATTTTGTCTGCTTTATTCAGTATTTCCACACACTTTTTCTTCTCTTTCCCTTTCAGTACCATTGGTGCTGATTTGTGACTTTGTGCTGCATTCAGGTTATTCTCATGAGTACCACTGTCGGGAGGTGAGGTCACAGCAGTACAAATGGTGGACATTTTCAAATCAGGGCCTCATGATCGTTTCTGAGAACACCTGACCCCAACGACAAATTCTTTTTGATCAGTGAGGATATAATCGTTCGCTGCTCGGGAACCGTTCCAGAGTTTACTTGAAAAATTTCAAATATGGAAGGAGTCGTACCTGAGCACAGAAGTAGGTTGCCTCACCGGCGCCACACTCATCCTCTAACCAAAAATCCAAGTACCTGATATAGCAGGAAGACCCGCGTGAGCATTGCTCTTGAGATTTTTACCAAAATATCAATAATAACAGGCATAGAAAGGAACTTAGTTGTTCTCTTCTTCTCTTGTGTTTAATAGTACAATAATACACAGACCAGGCAGGTGCATACTGTCACCTCTTGTACTGGAGGGTGTAAATACGCAAGCTGCCTTTAAATGGAGCACAAAGAGCAGTGTGAGTGGGGGGTGGGAGGGGGTAAGGTTGGTGACGGAGAAGCAGTAGTTTTTGAGAACGGGATGGATCAATTGTTCCTAATTGCTGTTTACATATAGAACAATAACTTAAGTACTAGGGAGAGTAGAAGGAAACATTAAAAGTCTTTTAGAATGGGGACTGACGGATCAGGGAAGGAAGCACTTAATGTTCTTTTTTTGGACTGGAAAGACGGCTTTAACAGGGAAGCAAAGGAAAATGAAATCTATAGGTGGTGGTGATGCAACTTACAGAACTCAGTGGTACTGTGAGGAAACATAGAGAACGAAGGGTGTGTGGAAGTGACGGTTAAAGCAGACGAAGAGTCAAGTCACTGAACAGGACAAGACAATGGGAGGAAGCATTAGATGTTTTTATGGAAGGCGGGTGTGGATGATCGGCCTTAAGAGGCCGGGAAGTTGAGAGAGAATGAGACCTACAGTTGGCTGTAATATAACCTACTTCAAATATAAGAAATAATAATCAGCTTTCACTGTTGTAGGTTTCAGCTCCTACAAACAAACGTTTCTTGCTCACAATTATTATCACGTAATGTGATATATATGAGTAATGTAACAGATGTATTGGGGATACCAAATGTTGGGCTCAAAGATTCTGAATTCACTGCAGTTACACTCTAATATATCTAATATATCTCTAATATATCTCTAATATATCTTAGTTTGTGGATGTCTGTTTATCACACTCGTATGTGAACCTTCTCCAAACTGTTGCAAAACGCGTCTCTGTGTGCTTTAGACTTGAGATTTCTCTTCACTGGAACTAAGGAGCCCAAACCTGTTCAGTAATGACAGTTTCTCTGTGCACAAAGACATGGTTTGCCAAGGTTGGTGTGGAATATCTCAGGTAGCCTAAACCCTCACCTTGAGCCCGCTGAATGCCTCTCAGTAAACGCTCTTGTAGCTGAATGAGCACAAATCCCCACAGCTGCACTCCAAAATCTAGTGGAAAGCATTTTCAAAAGAGTGGAAGCCAACTGGTAAGGGGGGGGGGGGGGAGGCGCCCTTGCTTTCAGAAAGGGTACTTATGGGTGAGATGTTCAGGTGTCCACATACTTTTGGCAGAGCTTTGCTGAGCTTACAGCAAAAAGATATATGAGCTGATGGTGGTATTGCTATGGAAATGGAAGCTTTGGAAGTCTTTGTGTAGGAGCAAAGTGAACAGATGAAGAGCTGGACACAATAAAGGATTAAAGCCCTGCTGCACCAGTCTCTGGAGACAGAGTTGATTTCCCACTGGTGTCATTATCAGCTATCACGTAAACAGCATTGTGGGTTATGCTGGAAATGCAGAAAGTGGACCAAATTCTTGATGAAAAAAGTTTAAACCAACTCAACTCAGAATTTAAACAATTGAATTTAAAAATAAATATTTTGCACAACTGAGGATGAGCCTGATAATACTAATTTTCATGTTGTTGTTTTTTTTTTTCTTTCAGTGTACTTAACTTCAGGCCTGGTGTGCATAAAAACTGGGTGAGGACATTCATTTTTTAGTAGGCTTTGATAAGTGGGCTACATCCACATATCAGTGGTTCCCAACTCATAGACCCCAACTCAGCTCAGACCCAGGACATCATACTTAGTTTTACCCTTCTGATAGCATTGCTGCTAGACATGTAGATTACAGCAGATGACATTTAAGTGTGTCAACCTGAGACCTCCTGTTGACTGACCTAAATAAAGAGACTAGCCATTGCCTGGATACTGTTCTGAGTTTTGTGCACAGGACATTAGACACCATCTGGTTTATCAACTGCCATTGTTTTAATAATTTACAAAGCCAGTTTAATAATAGGAATAATAGGAATATTAATAACAAAATAATTTCATGTCTAGAAACTTGAGGCATTCTAACATGTCCCCTGTCCTGTAACTGTTGTATTAAATTTGGAGAATCTGTGTAATATTTGGGATTTTGCAACTGTGTTTGACAAAAAGGATGCTGCTTTGCTGAGGGTCAATGTTCAGAATGTGTCGACAAACAAGTAGTCATTGAACTACTTCTGATAGGTAAGGGCAGTGGCCGTGTCTGGTTTTCTGTGAACCAGTCTGAGGCGGTGTGGTTGTTCAAACATCACTAAAGCTCATACATGTATGTACTGTGATCCCAAATCCCTTTGTTTGCTTGCTTCATAGTGGTGAGATGAGTCAGTGTTTATGATTTTATTTCAAATTGTTATACACACTGAGAACTGGGAACATATGCATATTTATAAATCCCAAAACATATCGAAGCATGCCGCGTGTCTCATATAGTTATATTGAACTTACATAGGTATTATTTCCTTTGGAAGAAAGTTAGTGTCGTCTTACCTTGTTTGTGGGAAGCCAAACCCTGTGTTGTGTTTTCAGAAAGCCATGAATATTTTACTCTCCCTTATTAAATGCAATTATCATAGCTCATTACATAGTTTTGCCTTAATTTGCGGTCTCATGTTCTCACTGCGATCTCTGAGTACAAAAACATTATTGAATTCTGTTGCCAGTGAGGATATTTGTTTGGCAGGACAATTTATACGTCTAAAAATGCACAACAATGATATGAAACCATGATGGAACGTTTTGTAATGTACAGTGTTATCGATGAAGTGGATAGGCCACATTTGTAGTGGCCCCGCATGAAACAGCATTGAACAGTTCTGGTTTAATAAAGAGTGCTTAATATCTACCAACAAATATGCTGGTACTGTGTACCTATTGCAACCTTGTGAAGTCAGTGGTTATCAGGTCACCATAGCTCTGTGCATCTATTAAGTTACATGTTTTCAAGCAATGTGTAGCTGCTTTGCCGTAGTGAATAAAATTATATTTACTAGTCAATTTCAAGTCAATTTTATTTATATAACGCTTTTAACAATTGACATTGTCGCAAAGCAGCTTTACACAATAAAAAGAAGTAAGTCTGTATGCAATGTGTATGAATCAAAATGATAAGATTGTCCCTGATGAGCAAGCCGAGGGCGACGGTGGCAAGGAAAAACTCCCTGGGATGGTAATAGGAAGAAACCTTGAGAGGAACCAGACTCAACAGGGAACCCATCCTCATCTGGGTGATAACGGATAGCAGGGATTGATCAGCATAATAATGTGTACTGGAAGTTCAGTGTAACAGGAGATGTGTTAAAATTAAAAGGAGTCCAGTTTGTTCCTGGAGGCTCAGGTAGACTGTAGGAGATTCCAGTCCTGAGCTATTGAACAACTGAAGTCACAGGTCACCAGAGCATCAATCGATGATAGGACAGTCTTAATGGAAACCATCCCCAGCCACCATACAAATCCAGGCAGACCACACGGGGCATCCATGCGACGAGATCTCCAACCAGAAGCAGGACTCCAGGACCAGTTAGACGGGTCCAGAGGGAAGAGGGGTCTGGATCACTGGTAACTCAGGAGCGAACATGTATAGCTCGACAGAGAGACAGAGAGAGGGACAGGAGAGAGGGAGAGAGAGAGAGAGAGAAAGGAGAGAGCAGAAAAGGAGAGAACAGAAAATAAGGAGAGATGGCAGTTAGGTATGGTCACAGTCAACATGTATAAGATGAATGTATATTAGTGCAAAGTGCAAGCAGGGACTCCGGCAGGACTAACTATAACAGCATAACTAAAAGGGAGAGCCAGAAGGAAACACAAACATGAGGGCTCCCTGAGATGTAAAGCAACCAATCACCTCACCGTCAACAAACCTGAGTGAACAATGAGAGTGGGTTAGATGTTATAGTATAAAATAAACAACATAGTAACATCAATAACAATTGTGTATGTCCAAGAAGTAATCAGGGACACCTACCTGAACTACAGGAGAATTCAACTAAGAGATAAATGCGAATTACAATTGTGCCAAATTATCCCGTGACAGTTCTGTGAAACAATGAGAAACAAATTCGATTTGTAAATGCTCGTCCTAACGCCCTTTCATAATGGCAATATAGACAAATCTGATTTCTTTTCTGTGCTTTTCCACTGCAATTATAAAACTTAGATTCAGCATCTAAATTATGCTGGTATGGGACCAGCAGAAGGTGATGCCATAGGTTGTTTTGTAAATAAGTTCTCTAGTTTCAGCAACAATATGTTTCAGCTTTAATGCTTGCATAGAAAAGGATAATCTGCAATATTGTTTATTGGGAATAAGTACAAGGTTCTGATGCATGACC
>JAAGKR010000405.1:115391-210071 GCA_011419295.1 Clarias macrocephalus
GGTTATCAGGTCACCATAGCTCTGTGCATCTATTAAGTTACATGTTTTCAAGCAATGTGTAGCTGCTTTGCCGTAGTGAATAAAATTATATTTACTAGATGCTATAGTATAAAATAAACAACATAGTAACATCAATAACAATTGTGTATGTCCAAGAAGTAATCAGGGACACCTACCTGAACTACAGGAGAATTCAACTAAGAGATAAATGCGAATTACAATTGTGCCAAATTATCCCGTGACAGTTCTGTGAAACAATGAGAAACAAATTCGATTTGTAAATGCTCGTCCTAACGCCCTTTCATAATGGCAATATAGACAAATCTGATTTATTTTCTGTGCTTTTCCACTGCAATTATAAAACTTAGATTCAGCATCTAAATTATGCTGGTATGGGACCAGCAGAAGGTGATGCCATAGGTTGTTTTGTAAATAAGTTCTCTAGTTTCAGCAACAATATGTTTCAGCTTTAATGCTTGCATAGAAAAGGATAATCTGCAATATTGTTTATTGGGAATAAGTACAAGGTTCTGATGCATGACCGTCTCACTAGAGCTAGAAAGAAAGCATAAGCCTGGCAACCTCAGTGCTGTAACATTGCTTATTTTTAGAGGAAGATAAGCAGGTGGCCGTTTGGTGAATTTTTACTTTGGTGCATTTGCAGAATTTGTGGACATAATGGTACAAAATTTGACGTTACATCATTTTCATAAATGACAATTTATGTGTTATTTAAGTGTTTCCTGTCCTAAAGGATGGACGAATGTCTAGGCAGTCATCCTCGCCCAGATTTGTCAAAAATTCTTAGATACATTAAGATTTGAGGGATAAAATGATGGCTGTTTTTTGAGCCCATGTAACAGGTTCCTATCTAATTCTATACACTGGAGCAGTATTTTGTGACATATTGATATCAAATCTACTTCAACATTTTGACAGACATTTTTCATCCAAATAAATGTACAAAACAATGTTATTTGACAATTTGCTATCCAAGAGAAATCATAATTAGATTTTTGATATCTGTCGAATTTATATAGACTGGTCAGCCATAACATTAAAATCACTCAGAGGCGCCATGAATAACATCATTATCTCACTACAGTGGCAGTTTTCAGCAGGTGGAATATATTAGGCAGCAGGTGACCGGTCAGTTTTCAAACTTGATGGCTGCGTTCCATTCCACAGTGTAAAATGTACTCAGTGTTCTCTGCTCCCAGTGCAGGGAATGTCATTTGTAAAAACTTCATTGGACAAAATCCCTCCACTCAAGACATGATGCAACATCAGTAACGCAGACATCACTTTCTCTTTCCTGATAACAAAAACACCCCAGAAATCTGTTGCTACTTTGGAAATCTTACAATACTGGAATAAAATATTGATTATATATTGAGACGTAAACTGATACAATATAAAATGGATACTACTGAAATAAAAAGTTCGGAATGAATGTGATTTGATTTATTCACACGATGGACATTGTCTTTCCTTAAAAAAATAATAGGCTATATAATATTACAATATTTCTTTAAAATATGTATAGATTACTTACTAATTATTAGTATTATTATTATTAATTAGTAATAGTAATATTATGGTGTCCTTGATAATAATGAATTGTGTATTGCTTGTCCTTTTGCGGCAAAGCGATGAACCCTTGTTCACTTATTCCGTACCCCGTTCTGAGCAGTTTCTCATCCTCCGGTTTGGTATCATACTAGATGGCTGTATACCCTGAGTAGTCCACTTTGTAGGCAATTACTAGCCAATAGATACAGCAGATGTGTTGTAAGCAGGGAAGATGGGTAAGCGTAAAGGATTTTGACTTTGACAAGGGACAAATTGTGATGGCTAAATAACTGAGCCAGAGCAACTCTAAAACAGCAAGTCTTGGAATGTTGGAAACCCGTGGTATGCAGTTGGTAGTATCTCCCAAAAGACATCCAACCAGTGAACTGGTGACAGGGTCATGGGCAGCAATTCATGCTTAATACCTCAACATTGTTGCAACCCAAGTACACCCTCCATGCCAGCACTGTTCCCTAAACGAAGATGCCTTTTTCAGCAGTATAATCCACCCTATTACATGGCAAACATTGTTCAGGAATGGTTTTAGAAACATAAAAAAGTTTAAGCAGCCAATTTGGCCTTTCATATCCCTGGATGTCAGTCTGGTTGAGCATCTGTTAGATGTCCTGGACAAACAGGTCAGACCCTTTAATGCTCCACTTCGAAACTTACATGATGTGTAAAGGATCTGCTGTAAAGGAACATCTTAATGCGTGATACCACAGCACACCGTCAAAGGTCTTGTGGAGTCTGTGTGTTAATGGGTCAGAGCTTTGGTGGAACAAGGAGGACCTACACAATATAAAACAGCTGGTATTAATGTTATTCTCAATTGGTATTGTATCGTTTACAGTAAGTGTTGATACTAACCATTGGCTTGTTTAAATTCCAGTATGCAAATATGATTTAAAATCAATGTTGTGGGAGTGATACTTCATAAGGTGCTTTTGTTTTGAGTCCCTTATTTTAGGCAGAGCTTCTTTTAAGCTGATTAGCTACATGTTCTGGTATGAGATCCCTTTACTTCAAGCTTTCCACACTATGTAAGACTGCCTGGGACGCTGTTTGTTTGGGTGTGCTTCTAACTCTGTATGTAAGTAGTGTAAATCTTCTGTGTTCTCAGTGTGGCTGGAATTGAAAAATTTATTTGAAAAATTAATCACTTTTCCAAAAAAAAATTTAAGGGAAAACATAATTTCATGTTCTTTTCCTTTACATGTGCTGTCTGATTTTCTTGATGACTGCTAAAAAACAAACAAGCTGATTGTGCCATAGCAATTGATGCTTTGCAATTGATATTTGGCATAGCTTGGTTATTGGTAGGCAGTCATAAAAATAAAAAAAACTTTTTGAAGAACCCATGGTCTTTTTTTTTAGTTAGTATGAAAGACAGACCATAACAGCATGAAGAATGCATAAATCACTGGTAATCATTAGTTAATAATATGCTTGTATCCTCGTGTTCTAAAATAAATAAATATAATATATTTAAAATGCTCATACACAGTAAGTGCAATGGTCAGGTGTCTGCAAACCTTTACCCATGTAAGATATTTTTGCCAGTCATGTAACAGCAAATATGACGAGTAATATAATGTAAAAATATAATGTAAACCTATGCCATAAGCTTGAACATCATCAGCATCAATATTGTCAGTTGAATGAAAGGAATGTCTTCTGGTCATTTATTGTAGCAGCCACTGCTGGTTTATTACAGTGTGTTGTTAGTGCATATTTTTTGCGTTATCATGAGCTTAGATTGAATAGCTTAGAAGATAACACAATTACTTTTTTCCCCCTTTTTCCCCCTTATTTTCTTATCATATTTTGTTCCACATGGTTATAAAGTCATACCTGTCATTTACGTTATTTCATTAATTCACAGTAATGGAATTAATAGAATAAATAATAATTAAATCCTAAAGGATGAAAGTGCAGATTGGGGGAAAAACTCTGCAATCTACAGAGGATGTTTACAGGTATTTATAGATGTCAACCACAATATGCAAATGCAAAAATACAGTTTTTATGAGTGATTGTAACTATTTAAACCTTGATATCATTAAGCAGGTGTTCTATAATCTCAGTTGGTAACTGCAACTTGATCTAATGCTCAGACTGTTTCAACACATAAAATTCATCATATGAAGCTGAAGCTTGAAAGACTGACAATCAGAATCCTCAGCACCCAAAGATTCTTATAAGGCGAATGATGGCATTGATTTGTTTGAAATTAACTGTTAATCCTGACATATCTGCAAACTGACCTGTATGCTCTAAATGCTTTTGGATACACATGAACAACACATTTTAACAGCATGCTGCTCTTCATTGGCTATCCTCTGTTTAAACTCCCTCTGTCCTGGGCTTGACCTTCTGTCCATGCCAACTGAGTGACCTGTGACTCTGTCGTCCCCCCATGTATTTTACAATCTTACAGTGTAGTTCTAAATTTACCAGCACATTACTACGCGTAAAATAAACCTGTCTTTAATAATATGAGAATGAGCTTTGGTCTGCTTATTGGGTTTCACTATTTAGCACCATATCATGTAGAAAATTGTGAATGTCAGTATGTAAGACACTCGTACTAGCTGTTCTTGGTCATTGGCATATCCAGACTAGTTATAGAGAAGTCGTTTCATATTCGTGCTCGTTCTATTATGTCATTGTTTCTATAATAATGACTTAAACAGGACCAGTATGGAGAATGCTTCATATAAACAATCTTGTGTAACTGTTGATGTAGTGAAGCCCTCTCATGTATTTAGGACTAATGGAAGTAGTCTTTGTTTTTTACTGCTTTGTAAGTCAAACACAAGGCGGTTAGATTTCATATTTTCAAGGCTTGATGGCTAGCTTTGGAGTTTCTTGGTAACATGACAGCCTTGAACTTGACCTTTGCTTTATATAACAGCATATTATTTAGTATTAATGTGGGTATGGATGTGTCAAAGTATTGACATCACTATATGGACAAAAAAATACACAGAATATGTGAATGATAGGCCCGGCAAGAAAGGAAAGATTTCCAAGCATCTCTGTCTCTTTCACTGTTGACCGTTCTCGCAGATCATCCGGTACTTACTAGTTTCCCTTTGTGATGCTTGTGTGGTCATAGGGTTAAGGGTCTAGCACAAGTTCCCAAAAGTCACAAATCCCTGACCCTCCACTTAGCAATACACAGCCTCAACCTCCGAGCCACCACTGCCCCATGCTGAGTATTGCAACACTGAATAATTTCTGTACCTAATTAAATACAATAGCTACTTAAAATGTAAACAGTTAAATGTATATAGGAAGATCTGATTGCTTGTTTTTACAGAATTTCAGCGTTTAATACAGAATCTAATATCTATTAGATTCTACATTGGATTAACAAGGGCACAGTCACTACTATTTAGTCGCCGGCTACTTAACGTTGTCAGTAATCCCAGCTCAGGCAGATTGTGGCATTAACCCTGACTTAAGTCAGATTTATTTGCTTCCGATTAAACGGGATTAAATTGGGTCTGAGACCTCTCCTTCCTGAAACATGCTTATCACAGATTGACAGATATCTCTACTTAGTGAACATATTGGTCTAACGGCAATGTGGAAGTTTCAAGCAGTTTATTAACTAACGAATAAACTCCATAATACATTCTATAGGTTTTTAAACTGAGCTGTAAACAGAACCTTTGAGCTTGTCTGCTAAATGCATGAATACGTTTGTCAGCTGGAGCTGCTTTTTCTGGAGCTTTTCTTGCAATTATTGTTTTTGTGACAACTGTAACCTGCCTAACAGTAAATGCAGAGGGTTTTCTGAAGTTTAATCTGAACTCTTTTTTTTGTAGAGGTTCTGTTCATCTTCAAGAGTTGTGTGTGAAAAAGCAGCAACAATTTAATCAACATAGGCCCATAGGCCTGTTGGCTGGACTGTTCGCTTTGATGGTATTGAGTTAAATGTAATTATTTCATGGCATATAATTACATATTAAAATGATACAATTGGTTTAAATGTACATCAATCAGCCATAACATTTGACCCCAAAACATTATGTCCAGTAATGTGTAGGTTCTCATTGTGCTGCCTGGGCAGCTCTGGCCTCTCGGGCATGATGCTACATGATCTCTGGGGGTTTGCTGTAGTGTCTGGCACCAGGACCTTGGCAGTGGATCCTTTGGATGCTGTGGGTTGCAGGGTGGGGCCTCCATGGATCAGACTTGTTTGCCTGGCACATTCCATGGATGCTCAGTCGGATTGAGATCGAAGGAATTTGTAGGCTTGATCAACATCCCTAAATTCTTAAGAGGCAAACTGTGAAGCATGGGGTGTTCTGATAACTTTCTGTCGTAGCCCTGGGTCCCTACTGCCATAGAGGAGCCTTGGGTGTCCGTGGTCCTGTAACCAGTTTACTAGTGTATGACCGGTAATCTATGTTACTCAATTCACATGGTGGTGGTGGTGTTCGTGTTGTGGCTGATTTGTGTATGCTGTATGAAAATGTTTAATTTAAAACATTTAATTAATGAAAGATAGCCGTCATTTAGCCTTTTGCTAAATGACCCCTTTGAGACAGCGGTGTGGTTTTTCAGTGTTGAAAAAAAGAGATAGATTAAATATAACCTAACAGCTGGGTGATTCCCTGTCAATGGCTGGACTGTCCTCTGCTTGTTTCACTGGGGCTCCAGTGCCAAATTCCATTAAAGGCCTAGTAAGGGTGTCAGGTGCAGATCCCGCTGTAGCAATACAGAATTTTATTCTCTTGTAAATGATTTACTTGGTCGATTGAGAACCAGATTTCCCAGTCAAACCTACAACGGATCGTGTCACCTAAATGCACTTATCTTTATTTTACAAGTTTACTAGTACAGAGGATCATGTCTGTTTCATACTGGTAACCTTGATTGTTTAACCAGGGCCTCTCGACTCCTTTTTCCTTGGAGGCCCACTACCCTGCATGGTTTCAAGTTTCGATTGAGCTAGTGAAGGTCTTAGCTAATGAGCTTATTTAATGCTCATTATAGGGAGGGGTGCCACAAATAGTGTTATATGTGTGTTTGCATAAAAAATACTTAAAACTAAGATATAAAAGATAGTATAAAAATCACAGTATCTGTAAAATTTAAACACACGGCTAGCCCTATTAGCCAACAGATAAGATTTGAAACTCATGGCTGACTACTACATAAAGACTGTTATCTGTTTTATGCTAAGAAACGTTCTTTTTGCTTTGCAGAGGTGAAAGACGTCCTGAAAGCTCACACATACAGAACCGGTATCTATTATTTCTTGCATGGAGCCTGTCCAATCAGAGATGAGCATCCTGGTTAATGGGAAAAGTCATGACCTTGGGGATGATATGAATGTGCCAATGAAGACAATGATAGAAGAGGATGTGTAAGCATGCTTTTTATTATTAATTAGCTTAATGATTATTTTGTCCATGTATTTATGTAATGCATATCTATATTTAAAAGCACTCCGATGTTTAGTGCCCATACTGAGGCACTAAACTACCAGCATGGACCAAACTGGCCACCTCATATCACTCATACATTATACATGCATATTGTGTGTTTAAGTTTTGTTAGCGCTGTAAAAAATTGATTTGTATAAATGTTACTTTTTATGTAAAAAAAAATTACTAATTCTTAAATGCAGTTCTGCTCATAGCCTTATTACTCTTTTAGCTGACTCTATTATGGCAGTGACATGTTTCTTCTGTGATAGTGAGTCTGACTCACTTTTTTTTAGAGTGCATTTTGACATTATTCTGAATTTCAGTGAATGTGTGAATTTAGGCCCAACTGGAGAATGTGTACATTTCAGATTTTCAAGACTACAAGATTATGTGAACATATGAGTATATGAGAAGAACTGCATTATAAGTGCATTATTTGTGTTTTTTGGTTGTCTACCTTGTGCCTGAATGTTTATTTATTTGCAGCAAGCTAAATGGTGCTGGAATGGAGTGTTTTCTTGATTGTGTAATTTCTAAGTGCATTGCATGTTTCCTTTTTTGTGCTTGCATTGGATAACCGATCATGTCGCCCTGTCCACTCTAAGAAATGGCACTCAAAACAGGTATGTTAAAGTATGTGATAAGCTTGAAGCTTTATTTGAACTAGACTAACTAAACCTAAAACTGCTGCTAATCCGGTGAATTTTATTTAAATGTCATAATTATATTTATGTGTCATAGAATTAAAGGCTAATGCATATTTTGTACTTCTGTTTGATAGATTTGATGATCCCGATGGGGCTCTGGCGGAAAATGTGGAGTTTCTGCCTGGTGGTGAGGGCAAAAAGCCACGCTTCACTGATGTAAGTGCAATAAACCAACTATGAGGCTAATGTCTGTTACACACATAAGATTTATTGCCATTGTAGTGCTAAGCTTGTACCATAAAGTGTTTCAAGTTCTTGATATGTATCATGTAGATCTCATGTGTATAGTTGAGTGATATTTAGTCAGGACTTTTTTTGAATCCTAACTATACTTCACACCTTGTATTTTTATTTGTCAGTTCGAAGGGAAGACCTCTTTTGGCATGTCTGTCTTCAATCTCGGCAATGCCATTATGGGCAGTGGGATTCTGGGTTTGGCATACGCCATGTCCAACACTGGAATCATCCTCTTTTTGTAAGTTTGAAACTAGTTTCTCTTTTCAAAGAGCATGGATTAGTGGTTAGCACTGCCGCTACACACATTTAGGGTTGGGGGATTGAATCTAGCCTCCGGGCTGTATGTATGGAGTTTGAATGCACCTCCTTTGCTGGGTGGGTTTCTTTAAGGTTTGTTCCCACAGTCCCAAAGACCTGCACAGAATGTTGATTGGCATTTCCAGTTTTGGCATTTCCAGGATTAGTATTAGTAGACAGTATGCTTTGAGGCCCTACTCGGGATAAGCACTGTAGATAAAGGATGGATAGACTAATAGGCTTACATTACTTCTTTGTGCATTTATTAAATAGTTTAAAAAAGCATAAGCAGCTATTTGCACATAGCTATTTGAAGAATGCCATGCTTTCCCTTTAAGATGTTGATATTTCACTTAACAATTCTGAACCCAAAATCTACCTGCTTTATTCTATTATATATCTACTCTATTATAATTGTATTTAAAACATGCTGTGTTTAGTGCTGCTAGTTGAAGACAGAGACAGTTGACAAATAGGTCTGCCACACTGCATAACCATACACCCGCCCTGACCCTCAGAAATGCCATATATCATGAGCAGCGACCTTGTTTCCTAAAGAGGAGAGGAAACGGCATGTCCTCCAGGATGTCGAGCAAATCTCTGCCCCTCCCACCCCATTTTTCCATCATTTAGCCCTGCTCTACCTGCTGGCCCAAGCCCCTCCCACTGAAAAGTTTCCATGACTCAGTCTCTGTCCTGCGTTTAGGGTTATGCTCCTACCCCTGAAAACTTTCCATGTGGTGCTCCTGCCCCTTCTGTGCCTTGGAAAGGCCAAGTCTGAAATAGTCCTTGCTCTCCCCTCCCAAACCCCTCCCTCCCTCCCTTCAGAAACGTCTCGCCCCTCCCCTTATACGGCCATCAGATATCTTTTGCTTGTCTGACTAGATTCACTGGCTGACCTGTCTTGGGGGTGGCGTAGACACCAGAATTGAAATCAAGCTTAGGTGTCTTCTGTATCACATGTGCTACTGGACACCATGGCTCTGATTACGTGGCAGGCTGAGCCTTCTACTAAGAACACAACTCAGTCTGCAGTCACGTAAAATCTATATTCATTAGTTGTGTTAAACTAATACTCATGCTTTCTGATGCTTTAAAAGTAAATGTTTGTCTTTTGCCACAGTGCAGCGTTAGAGAAATTTGGGTCCAGATAAATAATGCACAACATGTCATCAGTCAGAGTTACAAAACCTCTGAATTTCCATGCAGGTTTATTTGATACTGTCACAATCACCATTCGAATCACCTTGATGTTTGGCTTAATCCCGCTTTGTAATTATATAGTGTATATGCAGCAAAGAGAATTTGTTTCAGTATAAAAAGCAAATAAGCTATGACTAGACAGCAGACTGCTACCAGCTGTGGCAACACTGTGTGGAACACTGACTTGGTTATCCTGAATTCTCAGCCAAGTAGTTGAGGCCAGCAGTTCATTCATACCACAATTGTCATAGGAGTAATAAAAGTTTAATAGAGCTTTTTAGCCTCTTGCCATGTACCACATCAACACAAATCAATCAGTAATCAAACATTGATTCAGCTGTGGTTTTCCCATGGTCATCAGTAAACATGACTTCTCACAGTTGCTGGTGTTTTATAAGCCTGTGTATCGGGCGGTAACATCACACGCTTTTGCTTAAGTATACGCTTAAGTATAAAGAACATGAGGGCATCATCGGGCTAACTCACTGGTGTGGGAAAGTTGGTGACTTGAACGTTTTGAGGACTGCTGAGTCATGAAGTTTCTGCCCACATTAGACCATTGCTCCATCAAAACCTTGGCACCAGGTTGTGATCACGAAGGGTCATGGGAAATGCTTTCCATCCAATGGCCTGCAGAATTTCTCACAGATTTTTTCTGCTTTCCGAGAACCTACTCATTTCATTTCACAAGCTAGTTTCGATTGTTAAAGAGTAATAAACTTTTGTGCTCAAGTACAAGTACTGTAAATTTTACTGAAGTACAAGTAAAGTTAAGTTTACCTCAGAGTAAAAGTTAAATTTTTTAACAGCGGGGGTGGGATGGGGGATTCTAGTGTAGTTCAGAAAAGACAAGCGGATATAAAGCTCAGACTGGTTGTTTTTAATTGAAGGAGCACCTTTGCATAATGAAGCTGTTGGATTTCTTGTGCTTGAAATCAAAGTGGTCGCTTAAATATGGTGTGACGCTTTGCGCCGGATAGAAAAGAAAGAGCTTAGAGAAAAAAATAACGTTCAGCACAAAACATTTATCGGCAAAATTATAATACAAAACATAAAGTAAAAGTAAAGAAAAGGGTAAAAGAATAGTGCGTTTCGGGGGTGAGCAGCACACCTGAGCTCCTCCTCCGTTCTCTCCTTTACACACACTTACGTCCGCAGCACACACACTCTTAAAAGGGCAACATACATACTGTACATAATGTGGTATACAACATAGTAGTGGCCGTTACAATGGCCAGGGGTTTGCTTCATAAGAATTTGAAAGCATTTCACTTCCAGCTGGGTCTGCATCACTGGCATCTGGTTTGTCCGTCTTCATCGTTCTTGTGAATTTATGAATCAATCAATCAGTGCTGTGGTTTCCAGGGGCAATTTTTCTTCTTTGCATTATTTTTTATTATTTTTCATTTTCATTCATTTATTTTTTACTCAGTAGCGAATATGATTTCGAATTTCGTGAAGTACGTTTTCGTAGACAATGTTCATTAGAGTTTTCTTTAGTCACGCATTCTGTGCGTTTGCTTCCAAGATTCACTCACAAGTAAATCAGGTACACCGGAATCAACTAAATTCAGTATTTTTTACAAAATGGAAAAAAAAACTTTTACAAAATGGCCTATACTAAAAAAAGACACAAGGTGTAGCTTGCAGCAGCAGTGTGTGTTGGCCAACAAGAATTTATAAGAATTTGAGTTGTATATTCACTCTTCCACTATGAGCACTGTGTTTCTCTGTTAACACAAATGACCGAACTTGGCTGAACCCACAACGATGATTTGGGAAGTCTGTCCCACTTTCCTGTTAACAAGAATAAATCACATTGCTTAACAAATGATTTTCAGAAGATAGCTAGGCTGTTTGATTAAAGCATGGATTTCTGCTCTTCCTAGGAAAACCAGAGTATGAGTGAACTGCAAAGTAGAACAAATCTTCTGGCAACACTTCAAGCATTTTGGGCACACAGACAAAGTTTGTGGCTTTCACAACATATGATTAGACTTACAGTGCTTATGAAACTTCTGTGGAAACTTCTCCACCTCTCTGCAGACTTTTCAAAATGCTTGTAGTTTTTATCTTGTAAAATCTTTAGGTTACTGGAAATACAGAGTTGATGCATGTTTGAAAATGCCTGTGTTTCCATTCCTTGCCACCCTGATTGTATTTTCTGAGAAGAGGAGAACTTTCAAGAGCCTGTGAATTCTAATCATTTGTCATGAAAAGCACAAATATTGCGTTAGAAATGGGGAAATGCTCAATATATATTAAAATGTGTAATTATTCATGGCATATCAACCTTTTTTAAATAGCATATGACACGGGTGCTGTGCATTTTTTGTGTTTTCTGGTTAGGTTCCTTCTCACAGCCGTTGCTGTCCTTTCATGCTACTCTATTCACCTCTTGCTGAAAGCCTCCGGTGTTGTCGGTAAGTTCATGTCTGTTTCCAGTGAAATCTTTGGATCATTTAATTATCCATGAAACATTTCACGTATGAATAAATATTCAGAGCTTATTTTCATATTCTGAAAACTCTTCCAGGAATCAGAGCCTACGAGCAGCTGGGTTTCCGGGCTTTTGGGACACCCGGCAAACTGGCAGCTGGAATTGCTATAACCCTTCAGAATATAGGAGGTGAGGAGAGCCTAATACATCGGATTGTTCTGTGCGCCTAAATTCTGTGCTGTGCATTTGGGATTTTATTTTTTATTTAACCTATATTAGGTATGTTTAAAATGCAGGGGAAAACATGTAATGATGCATTTTCCTTAATGGTGGGCATGACTTTTCTACCATTTGTGCTCCACTAAAGAGCCGTAATTACACCAGGATTAATTTGCTAAAAGACAAAAAAAAACAAAAAACATTTGCAACCTGATTTACTAAAAGGGTCAAATGTTAGGTATTCATTTAGTGGATGTCTGCTTCTGTCATTTAATAATTTAAGAAAATTGACTTTAACTTAATTTACTTAGTTATTCTTCCAGGAGATCTCTGTAAAGCTATGTTTTTCATTACACTACTTTGTTCTTTGAAACATAATTTCTACAATTCTTTGTAAATAATTTGCAACATAACCTACACACAAACGTGATCAGACTGCATACATAAATTTATCCGAATTGTCTATGGTCTGCATCAACCAATATTGAAAAAGGGAACAGAAAAAAAAATCAGATAAATGAGTTAATAATCCGTTTTAGGAGATTTTCTTCCACTTTAAGACAAAATTTCCTTCCATAGAATTTTTTTAAAAGCCATCAATCAGATTAGCTAATGATTATCTATATAGGTTATTCTCCTGTTTTCATTCCCAGTTCCCTCCATAAAATTTATAATCCTTGAAGAGTGATGTATTATCTACATCCGGACTGCTGCTGATGATCAGTACAAATCACATACTTATGGCATAATTCATTTAAGAGTTTATATGGTTCATTACTTAGCCAGTGCCTCCTTTTAGAAAGTTGTTTATGTCAGTATCGTGTAGAAAAGAGATATGGGTGGAGGCTTGAAGCTGCAATTTCAAAACCTTTCAAAACCATTTATTTTATACTTCACAGCCATGTCCAGCTACCTGTTCATTGTAAAGTCTGAGTTTCCTCTGGTCATCCAGGCCTTCCTGAAGGCAGATGTCAACTCTGGGTAAGTGAACTAGTAAGCCATCATTGAGGCTTGGTTCCAATAATATGTCTGTGAACAAACTCTAACCAATTACCATGAGCAGAATGTGCTGACTAATGGTATAACATGTCTCTAAGGTGCCTTGAGTAAAATATTTCAGGTAAAAAATAAAAAAAATAAAAGCTATATGTAACCCATTTGTGGATATGACGTGGCGGTCCACTTCTGGTCTCAGTGATTGCAAGCCACTTTTTAGAATCAAAATCTAATCCAAGTGTAGTCTGAGCTACTCGTTTTCTACCCGTTTTGATTATCTCGATCATGCGATTTAATATAGATTAGTCCAGATTCTAAACATTCCTCGGCTTAGGATCTGTCTGTTATATGGTTAAACAACTTGTGTGCTTCCCGTTTGAGGAAGTGCAGCATATGGGTGTGATGGTCAATTGTCCACAGATTTTTGGCCATACACTCATATATTTGGCCATATATTTATAATGTTGAATTCCTTTCCTAAAGTCTTATTCATGGTGTATATCAAAGTCAAACGTAAATGCCCAGTGTTGAGTGTTATCTTTCAAGTTGTTCTCAACTCAAGTGCTTGTTAGAGTGGGTAAGATGTGAGGCTTGTATTTTTTATTCAGTAAGGCATCCTATTTATTACTGTAATTTTGGCCTTTGGTACTGCTAGTGCTAAAACACCTTTGATCTCTAATGGCCTGCACCCAAAAATCTCAAACAAGTACGCAGAGGAGGTGTGGCAGCAATGCTGAACTGTGAATGGACAGTTATATAAGGCTTAGCATCTGATTGGCATCTTCCCACCACTCCTCTGCCTCATTCCTAATGATAAAGGCAATAACAGCGGCTGGCGTCAGAGTGTTAACGTGACTCAGAACGTGAGCCCGATTCCTCCTCGTCCTTTTTTCCACTAAGCTAAAATCAGATGCTGTCCCGGAGCTGCAGTCAGCTGCTTTCTCTCTGTTTACATCCGTGTTTAGCTAAACCACACATGCTAGGGTGGAAACTTCACACAAAGCACTTTTAACCTATCACTAATGCAAACGAAATACCCTTCTAAATATCAGCCCGAGATTTATAGTGGCTCTGTGAGGACCTGTGGCACATCAAGTATCTCAGTGTTCGTAAAAAAAAAAACACTCCTCCTGAACGGAGACAGATAGGAATATGTTTCTTAGATAAAGCTTTGGAACATCATTTGTTATCTGTGTCCGAGTATGCGTGTACACTTGTCTACTTGTTTACATTTAGAAAAACAAATATTACCACTGGATTTCCAACAGGCAACATTTCCAGGAACAGCATGTTGTCACGGATACAGTCAGTGATCACATGTCATGCGTGAGTCAAATGCGAAGCACCTGCAGTGTTATGTTTAAGATACTCTTTATACAGATTCTGTTCAAGTGGAACATACTGTATAGTGCCTCTTTGAACTTTGAACAGTGTAAGTTCGAAGCTGGTGTGATGCAATATCAGTGTGTATTAAAGAGTTACATGTAAATACAGCACAAGAAAACATTGCCCTCTTTTTTTCTTTTCTATTTAATACATCTAGCATTGAACTGGACAGTAATACCGCTGCGTTTGCTTTTATTGTTAGTACGAATTGGGGGTGTGAGGTGGGGATCATTCTTGTTTGAACAATTTTTGGAATATCTCAAAGGAATAGTAGGATTCTTTGTCTCTGGTCTGGCTCTAAGTCTTCCTCGCCCTTAAGTGCTATTATGTTAACAAATAGAATAAAATAATAATAATAAGACATATTAGAATAAAATCGTATAATACATTGTATAATATCTTATATGTGTGGACATTTGCTTTTGCAGCAACCCTGCATGGAGAGATGATAATAATGGTCAAAAATATTTCACCAAAACATTTTTTGTTGATGAGACAGTTCAGTAACAAAGATAGGATTAATTGGAAATGACAGAGCAATATCATGGTCTTTTCGTTTCCTTGCTCTGACTAAAATGCTAAATTTACATCCAAACGTCAAACAACTGCCTATGCCACAATGCTATTCAGCTTCTGGAGCCTAGGCCTGGGTCATCTCCATATCCAAACCCAACAAAAAACTTTTAGACAGTGGTCAAAAGGCTGTAGCAGCATCTTCTGTACATGATCTTAAAAAAGCAGGCGTGGATTGAGCAGGAGACATCAGTAATGCAGATGTTTTTTGACTCAGTCGGAACCAGCAGGTTTTGAGGAATTATGGAGTTTATCCTAAATACTTATAGTTTTATACCAATTTTGCTACATCAAATAACAATTTATTCTCATTATCTTGATTGTCATTATTTTAAGATATTGAGTAAGCCATTATAAAACATTAATTTAAATTTTTGAATCGATCAGTCCTTAGTTGGGTGTTGGGCCCATGCATTACACCATGCTAGCAAACAGAATGCATTTCCATTGATGGCGGAATTCATAAATTCTTTGTATTATATGATTTGAATTTATTTACATATTGTTCTTTGATATGCTTGTGTGCCCTGAGAGCAGTTGGGTAGAGGACAGGCTAGCTACAGTAATAGCTGGAAATAGAACTGTTTCCTATAAGGTCTGCATCAAACACGTGGTGCAGCTCCTAATCCCCGTGCAGAGTGATTGCGTTTCTGTAAGTTGGATGTTACTCAAGATCTCGGGTGGGCATGACAGCCATGTTTAGTTGCCAGCAGGCCAAATTTGTCCAAGTAATGGGTGCATGGCCATGTGTTTGACTCACAAACCATGTGATTTATTTATTTTACACACCACTGACAGGACAATAAATGCAATCATAAACTGTCAAAAAACTACATCTCAAATGCTGGCCTATATGAATAAATTGTATTTCAGAAAATGATGAGTCTTTGTGACATGTTCCTTCTCACTGTCTGCTTTAGAGAGTGGTATCTAAATGGCAAATACTTGGTGGTTCTTGTTTCTATATCTGTGATCCTGCCTTTAGCCCTCATGAAGCAACTCGGTGAGTGAAGCCTTTACTTCTCAGTTCACTCTTTCTCTCCTACATTCACAATCAGTATGCTGAGCTCATAAGACTTCTAAATGTAAGGTTTCTCTAAAATAAGATTTCTTTAAAATGTGATCATATTAATTGTAACAGAAATCAGAATTGGCATACCAATACTATTTTTAGTTGAACCCCTGCTTTTTCATTATTTATTATTTATATTGACTTTTTTGGGCAATGTATTTCATACATAAATGTCCTTATTGTAAGTCTCATCATGTCAGTGATAATACATTTATTAGAGCTGTGCGATTAAATTGATTATATAATTCAATATAATATTAATGTATTAATGTATTGGCACCCTGCCTCGTGCCAAGTCTCCTGGGAAAGGCCTTCAGGCTTCCCTGTATACAGAACAAAGTGGTATAGATGATCAGTGAGTGAGTGAATAAATGACCTAAAAGTAAAATGGCCTAAAATCAACAGACAAAATATATCACAAATTTAGCAGAAAATACAACTCGAACATATCTACTGTAAATACTCACATTTTGGAAGAGTACTGATTTTTTAATTTTGAGTTTATGAGTGGTTGGTTAAATACCGCCACCTTCTGGACTGGAGAAAGATTTGCAGGGGGATGTGCTTTCGACTGCTTTGTAAGACATGGCATTTAAAAACTCCACAACACAAGTTATGCAATATTTCAATGTATATTGAACATGTATAGTAGTTTTTAGTTATAGTAGTTTTCAGATTCTGTTAGAAATAGCTGAGAAAAATATGACAGTTAACTTTTGTGCTATTTAATCGAAAACAAAAACCGTAATGCCCAAACAACTAATTGAATTTATATGTCTGTCCTGCTTAGTCCATGAGGACTTTACACTAACTCACCTCCATGTCTTTTACCCAACAGGTTACCTTGGTTACACAAGTGGCTTCTCTCTTAGTTGCATGGTTTTCTTCCTCATTTCGGTACGTACAGTAGATACCCCGTTTCTCTCAGCATATATGTATAAGGTGGTCACATGTACTGCATGTGCCCATTCGATTTTTTTAGAACAAGTAACATTTATATGAATTAACATGTTATTATTAAGTATTTCAATCATTTAGAACTCTGGGTGGTTTTTATAGAATGGGGTTATTTTAAATAAACGGGGTATAATTCCACTACATACAGCATCACATACATTACTTTGCCATTGTGTCTCAGTCCCTGCTGTGGTAAGAATTCATCATCCAGATAATATCTAGCTCCATTCTAAAAAATGTACAAAATCACATCTAAACATTAAAATGTAAGGACCCTGAATACCACTTTCCAGGTGCACCTTGAACAAAACATATTGCTTCTCTCTCACTTAAGGTAATCTATAAGAGATTCTACATCCTTTGCCCATTCGAGGAGTTCTTGGCTAATAACACAGACGTCCATGTGCTCTCAACTGATTTGCCATTGACTGACACTCACCATGATGAACATGTGGTGGACGATACACACTGCTCCCCTCGTATGTTCACAATAAACTCTCAGGTACTGTTTGCTTTTATGGAGAGGCACTTTGATGGCGGGAAAGCCTGACTGTTTTTTATAATTAGTATATGGGACGGGAAAAGCAAGTGATCGTGTATTGTTTTACCCTTGTTCTAGACGGCGTACACCATCCCTATTCTTGCCTTTGCCTTTGTTTGTCACCCTGAAGTGCTGCCCATCTACACTGAGCTACGCAAGTAAGTTCTATATTTATCTAGCAATCAATGGAGAATCGTGATTGAACTCACAACCATCTGATCAGTAGAGTAAAGCCTTGATCACTGAGCCTCAACCGCACATCTGTCATATATGCCATGAGTCATATTCATTAGTATAAAATCAATTAGACGTTTTGTTGATGTATTCACCTTTAGTGCTTTATTTTATTTTTTTTCCCCAGTACCATTAACACACCTCTCTTGGATAATGGTCAATACGAGCATATTGATCGTGCAGGTTTTAAAGTGTTTGTAAAGTAATCTACATGCCGTCTGTCTGATTGCAGCCCATCTAAAAAGAAAATGCAGCAGGTATCCAACCTCTCCATCTTCATTATGTACGTCATGTACTTCCTCGCTGCCCTGTTTGGTTATCTGACCTTCTATGGTAAGACACATTTAATCTATTTCCCCTCAGATTGTACTGCACTATAGACAACTGTTATTTTGTTTTTGGAAAACCCTTATCATTACGGGAACAGGCTGAACACATGAACTGAATATAGACCACTTAGTAAATAAAATAATTATGTTCTTATGTAATTACCTCTCACTATATAAGAGATAACTCTTGATGGAGGCATTAATAAATAATTATTAGTGTTGAGGTGATTTGATGTTTTGTGAAATCTCAAAGTGTTTTAATTATTTTAGATCACAGCAATTTGGCAACAGTAACAATTTGTTTTTTATTACAGAATGACTTCATGCATTTAATTTGTAGATAATTGCATTTAATTTTGTTTTTCACCTGCAAAACATTATAGCATATATTTACTGTATACAGTAAAACCGTGGATTGCGAGTAACTGTGAGTGCGAGTCTGTGAGTGTTTTGCAAAACAAGAAAAAATTTTTAAATAAATTTTAACTTCAACGATACCAGTAGTACGTATACACTTTGTCTGACGAGTGTCACATGATCACAACTTAGTAAATGTTTCCTTTCTCTCTCGCGCTGTGGGATTGTGGGTAATCGTCTCCCATGCTCGGTCTCCGTTATTCTATTATTTCTTATTGGGAAATCCTTAGAAATACAATACAATGGTAAATGCAAGTGCTTTGGATTACAAGCATGCCTCTAATTATGCTCACAATCCAATCTTTAACTGTATATGGTACATTAAGAAAATATTGCGGAACTTTTTTTATGTAATTTAATTTCCACTTATTCCAAGAACTATTCCAAGCCTTTTTGTTTTTATTTGGATGATTATGGCTTACAGCTCATGAAAATGAAAAATCCAGCATCTCAAGATATTAGAACATTTTCTACGATCAGTCAAAAAAGGATTACCAGTACAGAAATGTCCAGCTTTTGAAAATATGTTCATTTATGCATTCAATATTTGGTTCCTTTAGTGTAGATTGCTGCATTAGTGTGGTACGGCGTGGAGGTGATCGGCCTGCTGAGCTTTATTGAAGCTCTGGTTGCTTTGATAGCAGCCTTTAGCTAATTTGCATTAGTGGTTCGGTGTTTTTTATATTTCTCTTGACAATACTCCGTAGACTGTATATGGGGTTCAGATCAGGGCTTTGGTTGGCCAATCAAGCACAGTAATTTAATGGTCAGCAAAAAAGTTAATGGTAATTTTGGCGCAGTAAGCAGGTCCATCTCTTTGAAGCTTGTCAGCAGAAGGAAGCATTAAGTGCTCAAAAATTTCCTAGTAGATGCTGCTTTGAGTTTGGACATGATAAATATACTAGATATACACAGTGGATGAAGCAATATTCAGATGACATGGCACCCCAAATCAGGGTGTCAGTTATTGTCTTTTGGACAGCTGTCAAGTCATCAGTCTTCCCCATGATTGTGGTTGTGTGTACTGAATTGAACCAAGAGATAAATGGTGTTCATACCGCATAAATAATAATTTACTCAAACTGGAAATTAAATATTCTAATATTTTGAAATACTATAATTCTTATGGGCTATTAGCTGTAATCCTCAAAATTAAAACAAAAATGCTTGAAGTATTTCATGTAAAATGTGATAAATCAATAGTTTTATTTTATAATTTGAATTATGGAAAAAAGAATTGCATGATACTCTTCTCGTGATTTTATAAATGTTACATAAACACCTTTATACAGAATTCCTAACCATGTAAAATGTTATAAATGTAATACTTTTTTGTATGTTTGATCATTTATTATTAACCTTAGTCCATTAACCCTGTGTATGATGCATTGCTATAGAAACAATAGTATTTTAACACATCAAGGGCATCAATATAGACTGTGGTTTTGAACTATTGTGAGAGCCGTAGAAACATAATCATCATCTGAGCAGTAATTTTAGACAGCAGTGTGGTCTAAGCACAGTTTTTTTCCTTCTCTGGGATTTACAGCTGTTAAAGTGCTGTTCAACACTGAACCTGTCATACTTGCTTGTGGCCAGTGTAAGCATTTTTTTGTTTGGTGCTTTCTTCTTGTAGAAAACGTGGAGGCAGAACTACTGCACACCTACAGCAGGATTGATCCCTACGACACTCTGATCCTGTGCGTGAGACTAGCTGTTCTGACAGCTGTCACACTGACTGTGCCGATTGTGCTGTTCCCGGTGAGTATACAGACATTATCTCTCTCAAACTCAAATCATCAAGGCTCATCTGCATCCAAAATCTGTCTAGCACTTTGTATATCTCATTCCTGTTTTCTTTCTTCGTGAATGTGCACACACCAGGTGCGCCGAGCCATTCAGCAGATGATCTTCCCTGACAAGTCATTCAGTTGGATCCGTCATATAATCATCGCCATCACCCTCCTCACCTTCATCAACATGCTTGTCATCTTCGCTCCGAACATCCTCGGCATCTTCGGAATTATCGGTAAGCCTGTCAGTCACTAAAGAAAAGGGACCTCGCATCCATATGGAGAAACAAGTTCCAGTCATCGGAAGCTGCTAATAATATTACAGAAAGAACTGTAAACTGTATGCAGCCATGTATTCAAGCTTGTGTGCTTTTTTAAACTTCACTGTTTATGCTCATTCGCTGTTGAAAGTGAAGTTAGTTTTGTTTGACCAGTCGCTGTCCTCGAGGCTGAGGAAGAGAAGTCAAGTCAATATTTTCTCTGTCACTTGCTATAAAAACAAACTGTGTGTCAGGGATCAAAGGATTGTCCTTAGAAGGAAATTTGATATTGTATAAAAAGTGAGAATACATTGCCCTGGAACATGGATATGTATATAACTGGATATGTTTATTTTATTTAATAGTTTAAAATTGTTTATTCTTTAATTATGTATTTTTTAATACTTCTGATCCTTTGTATTTCAGATATATTTCCAAAATTCTTAATTTAATTACATTATTTCTTCCTTTGTCCTTACTGATTATGAGCTTGATTATAATTTCTGTATTTGTTCATGTATATTTTGCATGTGTTCATGTAAAAAAAAAAAAAAAACAGCTTTTTATCTGTCTCCTGCTTTCTCCTCCAGGTGCTACTTCTGCTCCTTGCCTCATCTTCATCTTTCCTGCTGTTTTTTATATCCGCATTGTTTCCAAAGAGGACGAGCCTATGTCCTCCACACCCAAAATCCTGGTGAGTAGCTTTTCATACATCAGTTTAAAGTATTTTAAAATAAGAAGTTTAAATTACTGTGTCTTACAAAACCCAGCTACTTGCTTCACTTACATTTTAAAACCCGTTTCTGATTTTCTACTTTCGTAAATAATTCTAATGTGGAGCAGATTAGCAAATGACCTCAGACAGACTTGTTTAGATTACTTGTGGCTTATCAGTGTCATAGCGGCACATGAATTTGACCGGCATGCAAAGTGATCTTCTAAGCCAAACAGTTTATGAAAATCTCTCCCTCTCTGTATCTCTATCTGTCTATTTCCCAGGCTGCGTGTTTTGCTGGTTTGGGAGTGCTGTTCATGATTATGAGTTTGGGCTTCATCATCATCGACTGGACTACAGGAAGCAGCAATTCTGCTGGTGGCCACTAGAGGACAGTTAAAGTTTATGTGTGTGAGTGTAAGCATGAATGACTGATAAGGGGAGTGTATTCAAAACTTTACTGTTTTATAGCAGGTTGAGCGAGGCTTAACTGAAGCACATTTTGTATAGTTTTTTGTTGGTTTGTTTTGTTTTGTTTTAGTGTAGCTTTCTGTTTCAGCACAAACCACCTGAATCAGGTAATCAACAGTTATAGACTAGTGAAGGTAAAATAGAAACGATTCTTTTAGTGGATGAGAGCGTAGTTTAAAACTTTTGGGGTTCAGGGTGAAGTAGATTCCCAAGGTTAGAGAAAAACTAGCAGCTTATTTGCCTTGAGTTGCTATTTGAGAGAAATTGCAACTTGTCATGGCTCTGAACTTTCGGGCTTCAGTCTCAGTTAATTCAGTGTTATCTATTTTAAGACATCCTCACCTTTCTTTTGTAATTATTTACTTTTGTTTCTATTCATGCTTTCTCCATCTGCCTTTAGATATAAAGGTAGCTCTGTATAGAATAAATCTTTGTAATACCACTTACAGTAGCATACATGTTGATAATAATAATAATAATAATAATAATAATAATAATAATAATCCAGATTTGTTTCTGTTGTGTTATTATGAAAAATATGAATAATAATAATACAACAGAAACAGATCTGGATAAAATTAAAATCACATGTTGGAAGCTGCAGGCTGTTTTCCAAGAGACGGGATATTCATTTGTAGTAGCTTTGGCTCTGATCGTAGTGATCTTTTTAAGCATTCCTCTCCTTCCTGTGCTCAAGTACCGGCATTGAATAGAAAAGGAGTGTATGCATGTGTGTTTATATAGACCAGTATCAGCTGCTGTTAGAGAACCAGGTCCATGGTGCTAAATTCATCTTAAATAGATTACAGTGGAACTTGTACTTTTCTTCAAAATGTACAAAAGTTCCTTGTGTATCTGTAAAGTGCACAATATGCGGTGACAGATTGAAGTTTCACACAAACAATAAGTTAAGAAATATTTATTATGATGTATGAAATGTTTTTTAAGTCTAAGGATGAGTTTTTGAAGCACAAAAGTGTGTAGATTGTATTTAACCATATAATCAGGTTCAGTATTCGAATGAAAGAAATGATTTATGCAGAAGGTTTAAGAGAAGGTATCTTGTAAATATTGACAGCTAAACGAAGATCATAAGTAAAGCTATACTCTTGTATTTGGGCCGAATAAGACATGTAGGAATAATCTGTTTGTGTATTTTATATGGATTAAACGAAAACCTCCCCTCCTCTTCACTTCCAATACCTGTGCTGTTTTTGTAGTTTTTAATGTGACTTGTGCCTATTTGACTTTCTCAGTGAAGGATATCCTTTGAATGTTACATGATTTAGTGGTACAGTAGTTGTGTAACCTGATTTGAAATGTACTTTATGTCTTTGAGAAATTTCTTTCTTTTCAACATCAGTTACTCTTCACTCATCTTCACTTGTCTAATATTCGTCGGTGTGCCGTTCAAAGGGGTTCTGTTTAAACCTGTATGTGAAAATCATGATTTAAATCAAGTTTAGATGTAAAAGCATTATACATTATTATATATAGTGTTGGAAATGACGAAGAATAGCTTCAATTGCCATCACTTTGTCCAACATCAGGAACAATCCAGAGGTGACAAACTGACATCTGTTGTTCATAATTGTTTCTATTCTGACTTGAAATCTTTGACAACTTTAGCTTGTTTCACTGAAAACATCATTCAAAGATTAGTGCAAGCTATTTAAAGATTATTGTCACAAACAGAGTGATCAAAACTATGCAAGAAAAAAAAAATGGCTGTGGCTGTATTTTCCTGCAGACGCTTTCACACAAAGTGATATATTGTAAAATTGGTTGAATGGTATTATTTCTTATATATAAGTATATTATGGGTTTTTAATACAAGAGGAAAATGGCAAGGAAGAATTTAAATACATTGTGGAAAGGCACTCATTAAAAAAAACAATACAGTTTTTTAATATGATATGAAGTGGATAAGATAATAATAAATGACCAGGATAATTTGATCATTTAATCGCCAGATATTTTTAATCCAATAATACATTTACAAACTACTTTTGTTTTTGGTGTAGAGTGGGGTAGAGGTTCCCAAAACAGCTTCTGAGTATTGACGTCATACTTTATATAGTAAAAGTGATTTACAGATGAGACATAATTAACAATTATATTTATTCACCAGAACAGAGTTTATGGAAACAGTATATTTTTGACTAATTTACATCATTACTTTTTTATGTAATACTGAAAGACTATGGGGCTACTCAGTGCAAGAAGTTAGTGATTATCTAAGCAAGTGAATCTAGTCAACTTTATCTGAAATTTCTAATATATATCTACAACAAACCAAATATAAGGTCAGTAATCTTATTTCTAATTTACACATTTTTTTGAGCATAGATTTATTTTTTATTACAGATTATTTGGCTTCCTTTAAGAAATAAATGCTTCAAACTAGCAAAACTATCTGCCAGTAGAGCAAGGCGTTTCTCCTTAGAATTAGTGAATTAGAAATAGGCTTATTGATCTTATATTTGGTTGTAATATCTGGATATTTTCACTTGCTATCAGCAGAGCTATTCATGTGTTTGACCTGTTTTATCTTTTCTTGTAGTTGTTTGATAGATTAAAAATCTAAGCTCATACCAAAGGGTTTTAGCATCCAGAGTATAACTGTGTCAGAAAGCCACTCTACAGTTATCCCATTGTTACTTATGGTTATGGTAAATGCCATGAATGCAGGATTGTTGCCTTTTTGTGAATACTACAGCTTTTGTGTGGTGATAATGCACAAATGTAAACACGCCTTCTGTCTATGCCTGTCTAGCTTGTATAGTGTAAATAGCAGAACTGGTTTTAGTTTAACAATAAAGAAAATATTTAGTTGTTTCTAGCTCATGGCTGTTTTTTTTTTTTTTTCATATATAGTTTTTGTTTATTTTCTTTCCTGGAAGGATTTGCTATTTTTCTACTGCAATTTACGAGGGACACATGAAATTGCTAGTTTAGTATACTAAATCTTGGACCATTATTTGCATAACTGGCAAGGGGGCTGAAAATGACCCGGGTATTGTCTTATGCAATCTGCAGAGTCCTTCAAAAAAGTCACACACTGATTGCATGCTGTATTATTTGATATATATATATATATTTTTTATTTTTATTACTATCAGTCGTCCTCGTTATTCTGGAAACTTTTCCTTTTGAATCCGACAGGATCTTGGTGGGTATCTGGTATTTATAGAAACAGTTACATATATAAATAATATTCTGTTTCACACAGCTTCTGTTGATGAGCAGCGATTTTTGGTAGGGCTGGAAAACATAACCTTTAACAAAATCTTACTTTACTTACATGGTAAATTGTGTGTGTGTGTGTATATAGCTACAAGTTTTTAGAGTAATCCTGTAATAGGCAATTGAAAGTTGACGACTCTAAATCTTCCAGAATATTGTCATGCAGCTAATTTTAGGTGCTTTGTGACATATCTTTGTTCGACTATATTTGATACAGCAGGTGTGCTTTCCATTTCTAGCAAAGCTCACACAGAAGATGTAATGCCATTAACCAGTGTTACAACATCATTTCCAAACCAACTACATCTCAAAATAACAATCAAAAGACCAGAAACTATCACAGAAAGTCATGCCATTGGAAAAAAGTGAACACATTTGCTGTATTTAGCACTGTTGTTTCTGTTGCTCCTCCTACACTAAGAATGTAAATAGATCAAGCGGAGGGTAGTATAGTCCCTGCCTCTGTGGAATAACAAATCTATGGAAGCTAAAATGATAAGAGGGGTATGCGAACACATCATTTTGCAGCGTCTAACAAGGCAAACCAAAAACACATTAGTTTATAGCTATCAAAAAAATATTCATTTTATTCCTTTATCACTCAAAAGAGGTAATTACTATTTCAAAATAATTTAAAAATCAAGTTGTAAATAAGGACACAATTGTTGAATGGTTAATCCTGTGGATCAGCCACAACTTAATTTCACCCTTCTAACTACGAAATGCAGTGAATATCATCTGAACAACAATCTCATGAATAACTCACCCAAATCCAACTGCCTGAAAAGGTTTTTAGATTGCCACACTCATGACACTGGGTGAGGTGATGTTAACATTGCAGAATCCAGAGTTGGTGCATGGTGACATCGAAGGTAACAGCAGTGCAGACTTTCTGGAGTGTCGTGCCACTAAGGAATGGCCATAAGTATGAGATTGTCTTACCAGTAGAGTGTAGGTATCTGGTCCCTGTAGGCTAAGATAATTATATCAATTATCCAGTAAGCCAATTTTCGTTTAGTCATGTAAGCTTGGGCCTCACATCTATAGTGGATTAACAGCTGGATTTATCACCGACATCTGATCCAACGTGTATTGCAAGGCACATAATGGGCATACCAAGGAATGCTTAGGAGGTTTTTCAGCTCATGGCTAAATGACTGGTCAAAAAAATGCATGGACATAACTATGGAAAAAACCCTTGGACAACACTAGGATACTTCAGAGTTATCATGTTACCAATGCCTTTAAGATGAGCTCAACGATGGGGTATGCAGTTCTCCTTTTGCTGCCCAGTTTATCATCCAGTCTGAGCTTATGGGGGAGGTCGAAAGAGACCTGTATAATGGTGGGATAACACATCAGTTGCGATGTTGACTATGAACATGTTTAACATAAATGGGTTTACCAACAGTTCCTGCCTTAGAGAAGTGATTCTCAACCCTAATACCGGAGGACCCCCTATCCTGCGCATTCCTGTGCTATCACCCACTTCAGCTGCGAAAGCCTTTCTTATTTTTAGCTGATTAGTTATTTCAGATGAGCTGAGAAAACATTCAAATGTGGAGCAGGGTTAAAAATCATTGCCTTAGACCAGACCAGGGCCATATAGTATGGTCTTTTCCGTTGTGGCTCAGCATGCCCATAAAGGGGGCCAAACCAATGGTGCAGGTAACACAGCAAAGGGTGTCTTTCAGTCCACTGGGTACAAAGATCTATTCAGAGATGACGCTTGCAAAGGGTTCTGACCACAAGTCAGAGTAACAATTACAACAAGGTCTTGCAGTCTCCAAGCAGGACTCCCCGAGAAGATCCATATCTGACAAGTGAATGTGGCAGTAAAGTCCATACTGTATGTGCACTGCCAAACTTTTTCCAAATCTGGAACACCATATCTACACGATCCACTTTTTCAGGCATCTTGACATCATGTCCAATGTACCCACTGTGCTATCACATCAAATGAGTTACTCTTTGTGAAACTTGAGTAGGAATACCCACCATATGATCTTTTTTTGCATGGTGTCATATGACACCCGATGTTGCCATGTTGAATAATGTATTTGACTATCACCCCATTATCTAAAGGGTACCCACATGTCCAGCAAATTGATGTGTACTTTTTTTACACTGGGCCTTCTGGGTCTATGAGACATCTCCATACACCTACAGTAGGTGCCCATGGTGACTATCTCTCTCTGATAAGCACTCTGTCATGACCACTTTCACGAGAAACGAAAACTCGTATCTCTTATAAAGTAGTTCTTGTGCCATTGTCAGAGAGACAAGGCTGCATCTCTACTGTACCTGTAATATTTGGAGATCATTTGCAGACTGATGACCATTTTCATTTCTGAAATTTCTGGTTTGTGAAACTTGTGGCCACTGACCCAAAGAGCAACTCTGACACGCAGGGTTGGTTTCACAGTGGTTACAAGATTTACAAATGTCCAGGAGCACAGTATGTGCCAACCACATTTGGCACGGTCAGGTTGGCAGAGAGACAATCTATGTCCTCACCCAGGTGTCCCACTGGAATGAACACGATTTTGAGCTGCTCCCTCACAGAGGAATTAATAGCTGCAGTAAAAGGCAAGAAGCAAAATGTCTAACAAATTCTCTGATCACACCATATATGGAGGACCATCTTTCTTAGACCTCATATAAAAATTATTTACATTGTGGCACTTTGAAATGTTTCATGACCGGTGCCATGCAGAAGAGCTATGTGAAGTGGTATGAATCAGCATGCAGTCCGATTTGGGTTACAACAATTTTAAGGGTGTCTGTCATGGCTTCCTTAAAGCCTGTCAGAGATACATGTACAGCTGGTAGAGGCCAATTCAGATTTATTTTTGGATGCTGCTCAAGCTAGAGTTAAACATCCAGGACCAGCTGTTTGTTTACTGCTAGACTGGTCTCCCAGATGTAGCCAAAGACAGATGAGGTACGGATCTCATCTCTAAAATGCCAAACAGCAGTCACAGCTGGTGTTCATGCATGGACATTGGCTGTAGCCCAACTTGTTAGCTACTCAAAGCTGGGGAACTTGGTAGCTAACCACAGTAAGGGACACTGTGGTATATTAAGGAAGCAATGGTAGTGCTAGGGAATTTTTGCCATCTTCTAGGTCCACTTTCTCTTTAGAATGGAATGATTATTGCAGACAAATAAAAAAGTTGTTCTAATTGATGAGAATAGTTTCTGTCAAGACGGCATCTTTCCATCAGGGAAAGATATCCAATCTGATGCATATGGCAGTGATGTAAATCACATGCTATGGCCTTTGTAATTAACAGATCTCAACCTGACTGATAGCAGAAAACAGATCAATATATTAGACAGTACTCTCCACCATCATCAAATCACAAATCTTTTGGATATATATTGTTTATCTCTCTAGAACTATTCCAGAGGCTTATACTATCATGGTGCAATGAAGCTGTTCTGGCTGCTTGAGGTGAAAAAAGGAGAAGGCAATAAGAGAAGTGAAAAATGTATGCTGCTTTTGTAGCCAAAAACAGTAGAAAATGCTTGGTGTAAAAATAATGCTTCCTGTCGGGAATTTCATTAGAACTGAACTCACATTTCTAATGAAATAAATCTATCTGGATTGTCATGAACACTAACCATCACATTCAGCTTTGTATTACAACTATTAACCCATTCACATCCTGCACTCATTATAATTAGTCACATGATTTTATTCATTAAAGAAATTTAGGAAATTTAATTCATTAAAATGCATAAGTTCAGATAAACTTCACCGATCAATAAATCAATGTGGGTAAACTATCAAAATTAGGCTTTACTCTTTTTCATGTATTTGTATCATTTTGATATCCCTGGCAGCAGTGATTCAAAAACTAGACTACGACATGTCAAAAGTGTAATTAATTGTAGATTAACAATTAATTAAGTGTAATTAATTGTTTTTAATGTAAATTAACTGCTTATGAATATGGGAAATACTGAAGATTTTAGGCAAATTGGTTTCATCAGTTTAAAGAATCTGGCAATGTATAATGTGCCCTTTTTGTTCTTAAATGTTACAGATGGTTTGCATGTGTAAATATGGCATCTGTATTTACTTCATAAAGTCGTCTCTTGACTGTAGACTTTGACAGTGACATGCCTACCTCCTCAAAACTGTTCCTGACTTGGCTGGATATTGCGAATGGGTTTGTCACCGTGGACAGATTTCAGCTGTCATTTCAGCCGATTTTAGTTGTCTTCCGTGTTCCCCCAGGCTTTATACTGTTGCTGAGCTTGCAGTTAATCCTTTTTATTTAAGAATGTTCCAAACTATAGTATTGGCCAGTCCCTGGGTTTTTTGTCTCTCTGCTGGGTGTATTTTCTTCAGCCAAATTATGGCCTCATTCATTTGCATAGACACCTCTTTGGGTGTCATATTGAGAGGCCTTTTATCTGCTTGATTAGTCATGGAGTAAAGAGGGAACAGACCACACCTGGCCATGCCACTGCTTGTCAGATGTGTTCCATTATATATGAAGTCCCCCCAAATGGGTGTGTGTATGAAAATAGCTGTAATTCCCGTATGGCTAATGCCACACTTTTGTCAATGCCCTTGAATTAATGGTGAAAGTCTTGGATTCGCTCAGATCTTTTCATTTTAAATTCAGTGAGGTGGTATACAGAGGCCAAATGCTAAATAAATAAATAATCTGTTCCAAAATGTATGGGCCGGACTGTACAGTAATATTTATTTATGTACTTTGTTGAAAATATGCTGAAAATAATAACTATTCTAAAAATCATGTTTTTAACAATTGTGGATGAACATAAAAGCAATAAAAACAACACCTAAACCAATGACGATATGTGCATGTATGTGTACACCAAATGTCTTGTCATATTACAGAGCATATATATGGGTTTGTAACATATGCCCAGTGTGCTTATTCTACGAATTATGTCCCATCACAGTGAGGAATTTTTGCACAGGTTACTGTAAGTAAGAATGTCCTCCAGGACAATTTCTTGATATGGTGGAGCTGAATAAATGTTTAACTGAAGGTGCCCTATTATCCTACAGGGTGTGGAGGGGATAGATTGTCTAGGATGGATAACGTACTTCTTTCCATAGCCACTCCAAAACTGTGTAGAGTGCAGCCCAGGACAGACCAGGTTTTCTTTATCAGTTTTTTTTTTTTTTTTTTTTACAAACCAGGTTCTAATGCTACAACTAACACCACACTTTCTACCACAGATTGGTAGATCTTCAATATCTTGCTGCAAACATTAAAGCCTTCTCCAAAAATACATTCTGCTCATCTGCTTCCTATATATATCCTCCATGTTGATCTCCAGTCCAGTAAAGCATTATCAACAAGATATCTGTAGGTGTCTCAACAAACTCAGATACTTCCTCTGGTTCCTCTGACACCTCTCAAAAAGTCATTCTCTGTGCACTATTCCTCCATTCTATCCCTGAAACACCTACCATCATTGGAGAATTTTTGCAGGTGAAAGACATTGACTTGTACTGAAAGACAGCAATGGTAAGAGTAAAGAGGAGTGGGGAATGCACAGTTCACTGTGGTGCTCTGTGATGTTATGCTTGGTGACCACTCGCACAGCAAGCTCCTACTGAGGCCTGTGTGACAGATAGTCTGTGTCTGTGACTCAGGGGATCATGAATGTGCTGAACTGCGTCCTACACATCTCGATCAGTAGAAGCGATTAGACGATGCTGAAAAAATAAGGTTTTATAATAAATTGCATGGTAAATCGCAGTTTTCATACACGTGAGGGCGCCAGAAATTCACTTTACTTCCAGGTCAGTGCGTTTTCTTGGACAGCATTTCTTCGCCTGTTTGAGGCCCTTTGCAATCTTTGAATCCTCTGCAGTGTTTTTTTTTCTGTAACCTCTCATTTGTGTTCTGCAACTGTGCTTGTCTGCACACGCAGTGTTAGCAACATCAGTGTTACCGACTGTCAGGCGCATGCGCAGTAGGCGTTGCTCGGCGCTTAGAGATTGTTGCAGGATCGCGCTCTGTTCATTCCGCTTATATAAAGTTGATAGGCGCAACGGGCGTGGCCGCGCTGAACCATAGGTTTATGAGGGCTCCCCCCCCTCTCTCCTTCGTCAGGTTACGCGTGCGCTGTGATGTTGAGTGTTTAATGTTGGGTGGATTGGATAACTGGGAGTAGGGAGGCAGAATTCCGCCTGAGTAGTGTTTGTGCGTGTTGACTGTGCGCTCCTCGGTGTGTGAGTGCACGCGCTGCATCAAGCTAACGTCTGAATGTAACTGTCGCAGGCGTTGAAGGCATTCGCGCGCGAGACTATCGATCTGTCGTGAAAGTGCCTAGCGGCAACTTTGAGTGAAGGGCTTCCTGCCTGCTGGTGTGCGAGTGTGTGGATTTCTAATGTCATTCGGTTGATGGAGCGTCGCAGGCCTCCTGTTCGCCGTTTGCCGAGTGCAACTTTTTAAATTCGTGACATAATTATTTTGCGTTCGTCCGTCGCGTGCGCCTTCTTCAACATTTCCGTTTCTGTTGAGTAACTGCGCTCGAGCCGCACGCTTCTCCTGTTCACCACTTCGGCGGCTCGACATTCCGTCGCTTTTATTTATTTATTTATAATATTGTTTTCTGGCTTTTAAAAGCGTGGTCGGGCATCGAGCTGGTAGTTTACTCGGAGCCATGGGCTGTACGGTGAGCGCCGAGGACAAGGCGGCCGCCGAGAGGTCGAAAATGATCGACAAAAACCTCCGTGAAGATGGCGAGAAAGCGGCGAGAGAGGTGAAACTGCTTCTGCTCGGTAAGTCCTGGCACGCGACGCCGGTTTTTTATTATTATTGGAGGGGTCAGAAATGGTGGTGGGGTAGCGGTAAAAAAAAAAATGGGGGGAAAAAAGCTCAGTTTAACATCCTTCACTTCCGGTTGGGAATTCACACCAACGGTATTTCGTTAAAACTTAATTCACACCTACAGTGTTTATAAATCTTGTTCGACCCAGACAGGCCTATACAGTTGATCCAGCACTTAATATACTTCCTGCTCTGGAAGGCTCATGAGAACTGCTGTTTTTCTTCTCTGACGTAAAACCAGCTTTTCTGAGAAACACCTGAATCGGTTTCTTTTCAAACAGAGTGCTGTTCACTGTCAAAACAAGCTCAGAAACGATCACACACGCGTACGCCATTTATTCCCTGACCGGCTGTTCATGTTTAAATGACTATGAGAGCACACAAGTCACGAGTCGACCTGGAACTAATAAGGCCTCCCATGTAGCTATCAAACACTCTTTGCTGTCATTAACAAGGCCAGTAAGTAGTAGTGCTGCATGAAAGAGCAGCACCCCTCCCTTCCTCTCTTTCTCTCAAACACACATGCTGCATGCATGTGACAGGAAACCCACAGCAGAACCTTTAAGCTCTCTTCATATACTCTGCTCGTTGTAGAACATACCTGATCATGTCAACGTCAAATCCCATTTTTTTAAGGGGCAGAAAAAAAATTGACTATATTCTTCATTTAGTAAGTGTACCCTGAAGAAAAACTTCTGGAATCTCCCCTATGTGGTCAATAATTTACTTTTATGGTTGTTCATGAGGCTCATATGATGTCAGATTATTATTTTTATCCTTCCCATCTTTACAAAGTCATTGCCAAACCAGCTAGCCAGCTTGCTTTTCCAGACTCGTTTTCCCTGCGCTATTTTTCATACCTTGTCATTATATCATTATCATGGACCATGCTGTGGTGACATGGACTTAGCCAGACAGGAGGTGGTAAAGGCAAGGAACCCTACCGGGGTGGAAATAACTGGCTGTGAAATCCCACAAACTCTCTACTGAACCCATGCAGAGCATTAGCCTAAATTAATTTTTAGCTGAACTCGAGACTTGAGGTTCTCGTTTGGGCACTTCCTTAGTGTTGCTGCTGTTTCTTGCACAGTCCATTGATGAGTCTGTTTTGTGCAAATGTGGAGACTGTAAACTAGCGCATATGGCGGATCATGAGTCCAAGAGTAGAAACCCTGGTTATTTATTGACCTTCAGGTAGGCGTGATCTTCAGATATGGAACATAGTTTTTAGCCCTGCAGCAGAGCCTCTATGAAAAACACGGGTATGACAAAACATGACTAAATCGTCTGCACTGTCAAGACTGCAGTACCACTCATGTTGGATCACTGGGTGTACTGCAGTGTGTAAAATTATACACCGGTGCGCTCGCATTTTAACTTTAGGTTGCTTGTGTCGGTGTGTAATTGCTAGTGAGCATCATATACGACTACAGAATGCTATGAATGGGGGAAAAAAAGACCGCATCTCTTAGGTAGCTGAGGTGACGGAGTTATAGAACAGACAGCAAAGAAGCTTTAGTCTGGAACAGATTGATGAGCTGTGTAGTCGGAAGGGAGATTTATTTTGATCACAACTCCATATTATATGGAAGATTGTGTCTTATTGATGGATGACGCAACCAGATTGGATTGGTTTAGCCAGAGCCAAACACTCGACCTGTGCACCAGTTCTAATCAGTTTTTACACTAATGCATGGCACCATAAATTCTGCAAGCTGTGTTGGTGGTAGTTTAGTGTAAAGAAACCTCTAATGTTGACAGTGCTGGATATTGTTGCTTAAACATCATGGGTAATGTTTTTAATCATTAAAAGGTGTATACTTGAAAATTAAAGTAAAAACTATTTACTCCCAGCTGTATCAAAGTGCTTGGTGTGTTATAGTTTAATCAAAACGCTCTTTTAAATACATTTATTGCTACTCTGCAATCAGTCATGGACCATAAAAATGTCCCTGACTCCCTGGTTGGTGTGGTGTAAGCACGATTTGTGTAACTTAGGAGTTTAAGTGGTGCAATTGTATAACATTGCAACATTGAATCCCAAAGATGACCTAATCATCCATGATCAGTCCAAGAGAGCATTACTATTTTGGTGGAAAGCATGGCCAATGGACAGTTATTGGATTTGCCTGCAAGTGATTTCGATGACCTTATAAATATTGTGGGTAAAAAGAATTGCAGTGTATAATGTGGACAAAATTGTGTGAAGTGTGAAGTGTATAGGTAAAATAATGTATGTAGAAACACTGCAATGGTGAATTGCATTGTTTAGTCGTTGATGCGAAGGATTTATCAGGATATATAGTGACTGCAGAGACGGGAAAATAAACTATATTCTCCTTGGAGTATCACGTGTTTGTAAGAGTAATTGTCAATCCGAGATGCATTCCTATCTTGTGTTCTGGGGACAGGAAGCCAAGCGAATTAATTTCCTTCTGAAAAAAAAAAAAAAAGAGCATGACATTCTACAGAATCATGAGAATACCACCTCTTTAAACTTTTCTTTTGCACTTGTCTTACACTTTCAGGCATCAGTTATTTTAATTCAGATCAAAGTTGATTTGAACCTGTGATTTTCCCCCCCCCACAGACTGGCTCTGTGTTGTGTAATGGATTGCTGCAGCGAGTCGTCTTGTGAGACTGCATCCAAATCTTCACACACTGTCTTAAACGTTTCCATGTTTGTTTTGAAAACTTTTTTTTTTTTAATGTTTGTTTTGTCTACAGTGCATGTGATGCTTTGATGGATGAAGCATAATAAGATAAGGAACAGAAATATTATAACATCCAGCAAAAGCTTTACTGATTGTCAGCTCAGTGTTTCAGCCTGCAGCCCTACTTTAGCCGTGTGCACACAGACAGACACACACACACACACTCTCTCGAGCATCTGATCAAATTAAACTGCTGGAGTTTAAACGGTGTCACCACTTTGATGTTTGTCAGCAGGTTGCTTAAAAATGTCACTGGATTAATGAAGTCTGATCAGTGACAGCATTTTTCCAATTAATAATCTAGTACAGATAGTTGCATGTTATATGTAATTAACCAGCAAGTGATGACGCAAATCAATAAACATGATGTGAAGTGGACTCCACCGTAAAGTTTTAATGGAGTTGTATTGAGTGTTTAATGGTAAATGTGTCCTCTGTTTATGTGCTGCAAAAATACCTGCTTTCACACATGTTAAGAGTGACAACCACACTCTCCCAGTCCTGATGCATGCTATGACAGTCCAGCTTTCCTCAAAATTCTGTTTTCTTACTGACTTTATATGATCGAGTAGTTTAAAAACCCAATACAGTATAATCCTGTTATAATGAACTTTCGGTTATAACGGAATCTCGGGTATAACGGGCTAGGTCTGCAGGCCTGTCCCAATTATACACCCACATAAATGTGCCAAAAAATGGGACTGTGCTGGATGAGAGACATTCACTTAAACAAGATTAATAGTTATGTCCCTGTTGCTTCTGACAGGTGTAATGTTATTCACTTATAATAGAACTCTAGCGCTGTCCTGCTGTTCCTTTGCACCGATTAGATGGACTGATTAACAGATGACCGTCACGGTTTGTAAATATGACAATACACACCAGCACAATGGGAACGCTACTGTGTTGCCTCTGCTTGGGTTCAAAATGGCATCCGTGGACGGCACGCCAAACTCCATTAACTACAGTTTGCCTATGCTCCTTGTTAACTACTTTCCATGGACATGAGAACGAGAGTGCGTGCGCTGTTCTGTGTAAAAATTAACTAAGATTTTCTGTAAATAGCCCGAACTCTCGCTATTCAGGTAAATTTGAGATACTTGTATAGGCAGGTATTGACTTGCCATACCTGCCAGAATGCAAAATCACTCACGGAGCCCTTGTAGGCATTTCCTTGTTTGTGGCATGACCAATTCTAACTTAACTGCACTTCGGATATAACAGACTACCCTAGCCTAAGTTGGTCTTAATCGTACTGTAGCATGGTATGAAGCAGGGACCACCTGTTGTGATTTTACGATAACAAGATGCCAGTTTGATTTTTATTGCGATTCTGTGTGCCCCAATTTTATAAAATACCCTTATTTGATAAGATTTTGTTTTCGTTTCAGATTTTGGTGCAATTCAATGAACATGGCAAACACTTTCTCCTACCACACAGGATGCTTTGCTGCTAATGAGTAAATAGATTAGAGCGTGCCACCTCGAGGATTATAGAGAAAAAGCACCATTTTACACCTCAAATGCAAAAATATGTGAAAGATCATATAAAAAAATTTTGTCAAAAGTTTTGGATTCAATTCGGCAATACACGAGTTGCCACAAACAAGATCACTATCACTAATGCCTAGTTGGAACACCGCCTTAAACAGTTATTAGGTATTAAAATCCCAATGTCAAATACATCGTAAGTGTATGTAAATAGCAATTGACATAATTAATCTTCCCGCTGATGTTTACTTTCTTAATAGTTCGACGGACGAATAGATTTTTCAATATCAAAAAGTGTTTTCAGCCAAGCCCATCGGTAATTGACCTTCGTCCCTCCTAATATCCCTAACGTGCTGTTTTTAACCCGCTCCAACGGCTATTGTTAAAGTGGCCTCTAAAAGCTTAGCGTAGGACGAGCAATTAAAGAAGGAAGAGTCGTCACTGATAAGAGAGCAGTCCGGTATTTTACCCTGCTGGAGTTCCTCTCAAAAAATAGGTCACTGAGTTAATGTGTGCGTGTCCCTGAGAAAGACGCATAAGCTTTGTTTTTAGCTGTCTACAGGAACATGCCCACACATTGCCAGCAAAGTGTTGTTTCTCAAAACAGTTGTGTCAAGGTTATGACCCAAGACTGGAGGAACCGTTTGTTTGAAACGAAGCCTCTTCCATTTCATGCCAAACTTGTTCCACTACATAACACTGACTTTAAGTTAGAGGGGGACAATATAATGTCAAGATCATGATGGATTCTCACAGTAATTATTTCTGTTGTATCTGGGTTCCAAAAAATCTTTTCGATTATTATTTTTAAACAGTTTCAAGTGTTTTTTATTATTATTATTATTATTATTATTATTATTATTATTATTATTATTAAAGATTTGGCTACAGCAATTTAAATGATGCATTTTATTGTAATAAAAAAAATCATTTTTTAAGGGAATTTTTAAGGTTAGGTCAAATGTTTTATTTATTTATTTATTTATTTATTTATTTTTGCTTGGAGAACATGTCGGTGCTGAAGTGGCGCGAGCAGAGTCCTAACCCTTGTGACTGATTTTTACCCCCCCCCCCCCCTTTTTTTTTTATTTTTTATTTTTTTTTAAGTCCCCTCCTTTTTAATGCTTCAGCAGATCTTCTGAAAGCATGACCTCAACACGTAGTTTCGGTACCGTCTTCAGTCAAAGCACTTAACATTACAAGCTTAAACTTTCTGTTGCAGTTTGACTACTGTGCAAAATCGACTCAGTTATTCGAAAAGAAAAAAGGAGCGGTCTGTACACACAGCTCCTCTTGCAGTATGTTGCAGTATAATTGCACATATTCACGTGTGAACTTCCTTTTATTTCCTTTCCTCGCAGACTTTTTTTCTCCTTTCATAAGGAAGTCCCTCATTGTAAATTCAGGGTTTGATTTCCAGATGGAGTGATGAGGTCTGGGATTTAGTGCCATCTGATACACACAGCATTGTAGTACTGATGTATAACTGGAGGATCAGGTAGTTTTACTGGCTCGAACAGCACACATTTATTTTCAATGATTTGTACTGGCACACAATGTAAGGACAAAAACACAGGTAGAATCCAGGTCATTTACAGATAAACTAATCCAGGTCATTTACAGATAAACTATATTATTTAGCCTGCATTTATTCAAAATATGTCTTCAAGTTGATAAATACATTTTGAGTTTCCTCCTGTAAGAACTAACATGCTTTTTTTTTTTTTACACAAAGTGAACGACCATGTAGCTGTGTACAGGGTGAAGATATGATTACAACTAGAATGAAAGGTATAGTTACAGATTTTGGAGAAACATTATTAATGTGCACTTTTTGTTAAATTCTGTGCTCCTCACCGTCTCCTAGGTATCCTGTGCGTGGACTAAAAAAAAACTCTGGTGCATGTACATAGCCCAGGGCTTTGTAAATGGGAAATAAACAATATGGTGCAGACCGCACCACACATTTGTTCTAGCAAATCAGCAAGAGAGTGTTTGTGCCCTTGTGCATAGAAAAGAAATCTGCAGGCTTTTCTGCAGACTGCAGAAAGCCTAAAGATACAGTTTAAGAATTGGTTGTCTAACAATCTCAGCAGCAATCTTATTTCCCCTCTCGTCGTTTCCAACCACTCAGCGTTCAGAATCACCGGTATACTAATCACCAGCCTGATCATCTGTCATCATCTTGTATATATTTTTGGTTCTTAAATGATTTATAGGTCATTGTGTGACATGACAAAAAAACATTAATCTGAAACTGGTCAGCTACAGGGACTGGACTGAAAATGCGACCATAAAAAAAAAAGTCCTTCAGGAAGCCTGGCGAACTGTTCTTTACATCTTGGTATCAGTCAAAAGTTTGCAGACACCTTTGTAATTCAGTAGTCTTTCTGATGATTATTTCTTTCTTGAACAAAATGCACAAAATATGGAATTTCTCATTTGAACAGTTGATATTGAGATGTGTCTGCTGCTTCTGCTTTGTAAAGCCTTCATAACGGCTCTAGTCCGAGGTGCTGTTAATTGTTGATTTCTGAGGCTGACTGTTGTTACTTAACTCGTATGGCATTAGGTAACTATTTCATGGTTTTGAAATCTCCAGTATTGTTTAAGAATGTAGAAAATAATTATCTTAAAACCGTTATTGCAAGATGTATCCAGACTGGTACTTTACATTAAAAATACAAGAAATTCTGGCTCTTTGGAAGCAAAATATCCTGAATAAAAAAAATAATAAGAAAACATTTGGTAATATTAGTTGGTCACCTAGAAATGAAGGTATGTGGGTTGTATTTGTGTATTGGGTAACATTTAAATAACTTGCCCATGGATATTCAACTTACTTTTTACTTTGTTAGGGCCGCTGTTGTAAATTTAATCCAGGAGAGATGCAAGACTTGCTGCCTGGACATTGTTGTGCCGGCTGTAAAAAAAAAAAAAGTCTACATTGAGAAACCTGTGTAGTGTGGTAATATTTGAAGCATGGGTTAATTTGGGAGTGAACACCTGCAAAATGTAATTTTGAAAACTATGATCCAGAACTGCTTGAGACTTTCCAGTGTTACAGTGGTTTCCAGCTGGAGTTCAGCTAAAGACTCGCTGGTTTCTGTAATTTTGTAAAAGCAATCTAAATAACTTTCTTTCACGAGCTTTTACTCCTGTGTGTTTTGAATTCTGTGTTTGTGTGCATGCATCTTGCTTGATGACATTTTATATTAATATTGGTCAGCTAGCCTAGATACTAGTTTCCGTTGTTTTGGCAGCGTTCGTCCATGAATTTGAGCGGCTGATATTCTGAAGTTAGGAGTGTATGTGGCATTTCAGTTCAGATATCTTTCTCCAGAACTGATTTGCTATACCTTTTTATTTATTTATTTTTTTGCTACACCTTTTTTAGTCCATGATTCAGGTTTTTCCTTGTCATTTAATAATTTCATTAATGATAGGAATCAGAAATTCTGGCTCTTAGGAAGCAAAATATCCAGAAATAAGATGAAACAGCTCAGCGTTAAAACTGTGCTTGGTTGTTGCATCCAATATAAAATGGCACTAAGGAAGATGACTGATTTAAAAATAGTACCTGATCCTGTGACTTCTGAAGGTGTAACTGTTGGAAAGACTCGTCAAGGTGATAACGCAATTGCTCTCAGCTTTGCTTACACACAATCGTGCTTCAGGAATGTTAGGTGACAAAGTACTCAGGTTTGTGTTTTGCTTTGTATAAAGTCTCCTTTATACATAATGACGATGATTAGCCAGTGCATGTTTAGAGTCACCTTCAATTACTGTTAATATTATTTTTAAAAACCAAAAGCTTTAGGAATTGTCAAGCTAACAGCAGCACATTTAAGCTGTAGGATAACAGTGTGTACAGGTGCAAGATGTGAAATAGTAATTATCCAATCACAGGATGTAGACTTTGTAAAGGGGTTTAAATATTAAAGTCTTGCCTCTTTGTGATTATATCCATTAATAAAGGTACTAATGATGATGTTAATGACGGATCATATTTGCTTCATAAGAAAGAGTTGTGGTTAGGCTGATGTGTGACTTACGTGTTCCTGTGGGGTGCATGTGTGGTCTCTCTGTGTATGTTTTTTACATCAGCCTTGGCAACAAGGTAGCCTGTTTATGTTGCAGTTCCACAGGTACTTCCCTTAGTTCGACTTTTGTGCCTGATGTAACAGCTGTGAAAAAAATCTTGTTTTTGTAGTTTAAAATATTTTCATTTAGACATTCCCTACCCTGGCTGAAAGTTATGAAACCAACCTCTCTTAAATCATTTGCGCTGGAAAAAGATGGGGAAATTTCATTTCAATTTCTTTTATTCTACCATGTTTAAAAAAACAGAGCATCATATGGCTCCCTTTGCCCTCTCAGAGACTTTTATTGAGCTGTACAGAGTTTGATTTTCTCCGGTATAATTAATTCATAGCAGTGCCCTGAATAAAGCACCGGGCTAAATTAGTCCTCCAATGTTATCACTCCTATCATTTCCTTGACACCAGGTTAGTCAATTTGTCTTAGTCGAATTTTATTCTGTGTTTTAAAGGACAGGAGTTGAAAGTTGTTTTGGGAAACAGATTCAAGAAGTAGTTTCAGGAAATCGTTTTAAGCAACAGTTTTTAGTTGCCTTTCACATGTTCTACCATGATTGTATCATCGTGGTATATGTGAAATGCCACAGTGGGTTCCTTAAAAAAAAAAATAAATAAATAAAAACACTTAAAATAACCAAACAAAAAAAAGAGCCGATTGATCAAACCTTTTTGAAGTTTCTTACACTATCAGACTTAGTTTAAACATTCTTCATTTTCGTTAGTTTTTCCATCCGTGGAAAGTTTTAAACCATATAAGCCACGATTAGTTTTGAAACAGGCATGGCCCTAAACCATGAGTCATGTCTTGGTCATATCTGATATCTGTTCATATCACTAATTAATTATAATACGAATAGAGTAAATCTCACCAGCTGATGGATGAATGGTTCTCTGTAGTGCCATTAAAGGCATGTGATTAGAAATGAAAATTTGACACGTGCTATAACTCTACCTGACAGTTGTCGCTGTTGAGAAAGCCCGAGTTTGCTAAGCTCTTCAATCATTATAGTGCTCCTGTAGCCTGACTGTCTATACACTGACCGACTGCAGTACTGTAGCAGGGTTATATATAGTAGATCAGGAGGAAACATTCAGCTCGATGTTTATCTACCAAGCAGTCGAATACACACTTTGGCCAAAATTTTGACCATTACACATGTCTGATAATAATATTACAGAGCCCTCTGTGCAAGCCACTTTAGTTCTTCTATTCCAGGTTTAGCAAAGTATATCTTCCTGGAGCTTGCACGCATGCGTGTACATGAGCTCCTATAATTCTGAAACAGGTGTGAGCCTTTAGGCAAGACCAAGACATCCTATACAGTTGTGTGCTTCCAGCGATGTGGTGACCGTTTTGAAAAGACCCACATTTGCACAGGTGGAAAAAAGTTTCATTCTGATTATCTGGCTTTAAAGCTTTGCTTGAAATTAGGCCTTCTATTTTATTTGTTCGACATCTCCGATTCATATGTGATTTTTAGAAGTTGCTTTGAAACTGTTGCTTGAGCATATTCTGAGAAATTAAATCCCTTATTTTTTATTTTAGGTGACCATTACAGCTGCTGTTGCAGTCTTTTAGACTGGAACTGGGTGTGTACACTGATCATCCCAAGTACTGCTTTTGGTTGGTACTAACCACTACATTCCAGGAACACCAGCACAAGACCTGTTGTTTTTAGAGATGCTCTGACTCGGTCATCTAGCCATTGCAATTTGGCCCTTGTCAAAGTTTTCCAGATCTGTATGCTTGCCCATTTTCAATGCATGGAGCTTGAAAACTGACTCTTATTTGCTGCCTAATGCATCCCAATGTTACCTAACCTTTCAGTGGCACCTGTCAAAAGTTGGGATGTTATGCGCAGCAAGACCTTGAGTACAATATTGCTTTTATGCAACATTTCCACAAACATCACAGCTCCCTCAACTTCCGGGCTCTGGGCTAAATCCCAAATAAAAAAATTGAAGGCTACTTAAATTGAAAGCTAGTGGACTAGGGTGTACATTCACTTGTTCCACACACAAACTTGCGCCCTTAATTACGGGTTAGATACGGATTTTGAATTCAGCTTTGTGTTAGACGTTAGTTAGCTTAAAACAGCACGGAGGCAATTCAGAATGACTTATAAATGATCATTAAGGAGAGAAAGTGTTGTTTAAGATGATGACATTATCAGATTTTTTTTTTTTGTTGCTAAAATTGCTTTGTTTTGAAATGATAATCAATATCATAGAATAACTGTGATGTGCAGTCATGCTTATCCCAGTGCTGTTACTCTCCATTATCACCACTCGTGGACACATGGTTCTCGTCCAATCAGATCTCTGTCAGAACGAATTGTTATATTAAATAATATATTGCAGAGCAATGTCAATAAAAGCAGTTTTCATTACTCGGTCAGTGTTATTTATTTAATTTATTTAACTTTAAAGCATGTCTTGAGTATACCCACATTTTTTCCAACAATAAGATGGGGTGTGTGGAAACCACATGGTGTTCAGACAGTCTCAGCCTTCAGTGTCTCCGTGGTTGGGTGTCTGATTACATGTTATGCTCAGGCAGAGCCGGTGTAATTCCTCTAAATCCACAGCACGTCATGATGGTGATGATCTAAAGGAGAAGCTGGAAACACATTATCTATTTTCTCTAAGCAAAACAGAACCTCCCTTTTGCTCTCAAAGGTGAGGTCAGTCGCCCTACGTGTGACGCAGGTAACACAATTATTAACTGTGGAGTTGAAAAGGGCATGGGACGTAGCTAGAGAGCGTAAGGTTTGTTCTCAAAAGGAAAATGTTGTAAGGACACAGTAGAAGGCTTCACACTCTTCAGAAACATATGTGCTGCTTTTGGGGAAAAAAAATAAGAAGGAAAACTGAATGTTGAGAGGTTTTGTTCTTTATTGCTGAATATAGGTGGAGAATATTTAGGAGAGTGGTTTAATGCTTTTTACGTAGGAGTACTCACAAATAATGTTCTACAGACAAGCCTTCTTGAAGAAACTGTCTTGTATAAAACTCAGAATTTTTATCTCTCTCGGATGGCCTCTAAGCTCATAATCTTATTCATTTTTTTATTTTATTTATTTTTTTGGTGTTGGACCTTTTGATTTCGAAGACAACCATCTGAAAATAATTGATCCCCAATGAGCTTTACACTTTAAACACTCTGCTTGGGTGTTCAGAGGATGATGGTGAGGCTCGTTGTGGAAGGAAATAGCAAATGCAACCAGTATCCCCCCCCCAAATCTATGTGGGGTATCTGTGGGGTATTTTCCATCTGAATCACAATTGCAGCACTTTATACGTTATAAGGGATCAGTTAGTAACTGGACAAGCTCACTCACTCTCTGTACCGTTCATCACGGTACCCCCTGGGCTGGGTACCTGTCCATCGCAGGACACAAACACAATATGGAGATGCCGACCCTTGTCTTTGGTTTGTTGGAGGAAACCAGGGCACCCAGAGGAAACCTACCAAGCACAGTGAGAACTTGGTCCATACACAGATATCCATCAGGTATCAAACCATTGATCCTGGAGTTGCGAGGCCACAGTGCTAGCTGCTATGCAACCATGCCGCTCATCTGGACAAGCTTACGTAACCATATACATTATCTTTTTTTATTCTTTACTGTAGGTCCTTTGCAGTCAATGACTGTCTGAAGTCTGACACCATCAGTCATCACCCGACATGTGGTTTCTTATCAGGTGATGTTCTTCCCACCCATTGGAGCTGTCTTTACTTGGGGTGTTCTGTCTTTAGCATTGGATTCAGGTCAGCACTTCTTTGACTAAAAGTCAGGTCATTGTCCATTTGCCCAGTGCAGAGTTGTCTGTTGGATTTTGAAGCATTTTGCTGAATGGTAAGCCCTGTATTCTTGATAACATTCAAATGTTATCATACTGCTTCGTCAGCAGTCACATCAATAAATACATGAATAAATAAATACTTCATCACGAAGATGAAGTGTTGTTCATGATCATGGCCAGTTTTCTTACCTTCTCCCTTGTCTCGTCTCGTGTCTCATGAGATGTCCCAAAACTGTACAGTGCTTTTTTTTTTTCTAATGTGGGTTTCCCAATTTTGAGGCTTAATAGTTTACATGTTGTAAAACCTCCGCATTTCCTCTTGGTTGTTGACTTTGACACAGATATGCCAACGTCCTGGAGTGTTTTCCTGAGCTGGCCAACTGTTGGGAAGGAGTTTTTCATCACCAAGAAAGAATGCCATTCATTTTATCATCCACCGCAGTTGTTTTATGAGGTCTTCTGGGTATTTTGGTATTCTCCAGCTCAGCAGTGCTGTTGTTCTTTCTTACACTGCACCAAATGCCTTTTTTCAGCTTATTGTTGGTTTGTGTAACTGACAGTGACTGCTCTTAGAGTTAAGACTGACACAGCTTTTTATCTGCTTACTTGTAAGTGAAATTATGAGGGAGTGACTCATATCTGCCATGGAACACGTATAAAAGTCCTGTAATGGCTACAATGGTCAGTGGATTTGTTTTGGGAGATCCTCTCAAATTTTGAGCTGCACTTTTGAGCTCCTTTTTTTCAGTGTTCAAATATTTATGGACTCTCCAGTTCCTATTGTTTAGGTAAATGCTATTTCTTAAATAAGTCACCAATGTTTGTGTGGGGTTTTGTGGATCTTAATTGCATGGTTACATCCCAGCACGTAGGTTGCTGATTTGTGCCTGAGTCACCATGGTGATGTGTGTCCATCTCCAGGACAGCAGGAAGTGTTTCTGATTATTGGCTTTGCCTTAGTTTGAGCAATGTGCAAGCATGAGCTCATCCATGGCACACAGCTGAACTACTGCCCTGTGCACTGACTCTAGCACGCATCAAGGTTGATTGCTACAATGCACTCAGAAAAGGTGCACAGCCATTCAAAGATCATTCCAGTCCCTCCATAAAGCCACATGGTGGGTGAATGTATTAAAATAGAGTATTTGTAGCAATAATTTAATCAGTAATTTCAGGCAGCAGGTAGCAGATTACAAGTTGCAGCAACCCAGTTATTTCCATTTTCTCAATATATGTGCGAATGAGAAACTACTCAATCCTGTGTTTATGGAAGCAGCTGTGCAGCATATGTGGCTAGTAGCTGCCTCATAAAAAAAAATAGAGCGGAGAAGCTTTATAAGCGAGGGATGGAAGGGAGGGATGGAGAAACCAAAAAAAAAAACCTTCCATGCCTGGCAGTAGCAGTAATTGGATGAAGTCCCAGCTTTGCAGCGCCTACCGTAGAGTGAGACCTCCTCAGTCAGTCCCACGTGATGTCCTTTGGTTTTCTGGTGGTTCCATCTTTCTGTAGAAGTTTTTTTTTTTTTTTTTGGGCTTTTAAATCGGCTTTGAAGGAACCTGCCAAGTGCTGCCAAGAAATAATTTTCGCTCCCTGGTTGTGGACACATCTGTTCATACTCTTCTTTGCTCACATTTTCTGCTGTCTAGCTCACTCCCATCCTTTGTGCAGCTGTCCTGCAGTACCTGCTGGAATTTGTTTACAGCTCTAGGCTTTAAAGCTAGCTTTTTTTTTTTTGGTGGGGGGGAGGCGCAGAGGCGCAGACAGCCTTTTCACTGCTCTTTAAATTAATGTGGTTTTTACCGAGATCACGATGCAGTTTACAATTGAATTAATCCAGTCCAGTTCCTGCTTTTGATGCTCAGCGCCTTCTTTTAATGCAGTGTTGGCAAAATCTGCTAAAACGGAGATGGTTGCAGCAGTCATTAGAATCAAATTATTGCAGTGCTAGGCTGTTTGTGGTGTTTGATACAGGAGCTTCATTATGGAATGTAAAAATATTATTTTAACTGAAATGATAATTTTATACAGAGCAAGTCTATTGAAATGTCCTTGGTCCACATTGCAGTTTTGATGGTGCTGTGGTTGGCGAAGAACCTGCAGTTTTCTTGCACACTTCTAAGGCATTCATTCGTTCAGCTTCAGTAGCTGCTTTGTCATGGTGGATCTGGCGCCAATCACAGCAACACTGAGCCGGAATGGGGCACAATGAAAACGCACATTGACACATGGGTGCAATGTACGAGGTGCATTCTCGCGTGTATGTGGTTTTCGCTCCCTTTATTGGTATATGAGCTGGCTATACAAAAATCCTATTTAAGTTACATTTCTATAATACACTTACATAAGCTACTTTGTACCTGATCTGCTCATGCTAGAACTTATGACCGCTGTATAGCAGTAGTAGTATAAATCGAATGTCCTTTCTGTTTTACCTGATCATATTTTTTTTTCAGTCAAACTTTGTGCATGCGGTTAAGTATGTTTCATTTCTCAAAATCACCAGTTAATTGATTTTCATAAATCAATTAACTGGTGATTTTGAGAAATGAAACATACTTGGCTGTAGGATCTTTTAAAGCTGTTCAGAATAAACACAGAAGAAAAATGTTTTGTTGATGTGAAAAGTGTATAACTGAGTGGATGCAAAGGCCAATATTGCAATAATAAAGTATCTAATTATCTTGTTATTTGCAGTGATGGATTGCAATGGATATGTATTGTTCTTAAATCTAATGCTGCATGGTGTTTACCACAATTGTGGCATTTCTTCAAATATTTATATATATATACAGACTGTTCATGGAGGATATTTTGGGGCTGCTGGTGATTATGTAATGCAGTAGACCTTTTGTTTTTAAAGAGCGTTTTGAATAGAGTATCTTTTAGCAATATGCCGCAGTGAGTATACTACAATCAGAGGTGCCGGCGTATAAAATACATTGTGGGTGTTAACAGCCTACAAGTGACATCTCACCATTTCATAACAACTTTCTAGCCTTTGTAGAAAAATTAGATTGATAAAGGCTTATGCTTCTACAAATTTGTTTGTGTGGGAGACCTGGGATTTAGTTTGGCCATATTTTATTACCATATCTCATGACAAAGTATGTATGTTTTCAATAAGTCTGAATATAGAACTAATGTAGTGTCTAAGCACATGTGGAGCTGGGGTTTATCATCACAGTACCAATGAACCAACCCTTTCTGATTCTTTCCCTTCTTATTTGTGTGATTTTTGAGTTTTAGTGCTTATACGCTGAGTAGTTGCTTATGTGATTTGAGTAAAAAGAGCTCAGAGAAAAAAAATTACATATCGATTCAGAGATTTGAAATTAATGCCGGTTTGAAATGTACGTTTAACTTTTCCTTAAAATGTATTCCAAAGTGGAAATGTGCCGGTCAGAATTTTTGGATGCTGCCATGTTTTGCTAGAAACATGCTAGACAGCTAACTTAGGAAAGTGATACAGTATGTATACATACTGTGCAAAGGCCTTACGCCACTCGACATTTCTTCATTTTAAATTAAGCGATTAACTAAAGAAATAGAAACAATAGTTTATTGCAACAGGCTGCAAAGTGCCTAAAGATACAATTTTGTTGTTTACAGAACTTCATTTCCCCTCTCGTCTGTTCCAAGCATTCAAGATCACCAGTGTACACCAGCCTGATTATCTGTCATCATCTGCACCTGTTTCTCACCGGTTCATGCCTTAAGTTAATTTTTTTTTTTTTTTTTTAATGATTCATTGGTCAATGTGCGGCTTAACAAACAAAAAACTTTCCTCTGAGGCCGTTCAGATTCGGGCACTGGACTGAAAATCAGTGCCAAAACTTTGCTAAAAAAAGTCCTTCAAAGTCCGTCCAAAGTGCCAAAAGTGATATCTATGAGTTCTAACATTCACTTAGTGTTTTCATTATTACAATTACTTACTTACTCAGCACCAGTGGTGATGGGTGCTGAATTAATTTACTTTGTTACTGTACTTGTGAACATAATTCACATATCTGTACTTTAATAGAGCAGTTTTTTAGGGGATACTTTTACACTGCTACATAATACAGCAAGTAATGACATAACTTTACTTGACTTTTACTTTACTTGACCTGCCTTTCTCTCGACACGCCTAATAATGTAACAGCCCTCACTATTGTGTACAACACATACCACCTTTGATTTAAGTTTTTTTTTTTTTTTTCTGATCCCTATCAAATATGTAATTTAATTTCCTCTGACCTGGAATAATATTTCACTGACGTATTTACTGCTTGAGTCAGATTCTCTTTCCTTGTGGTAAGAGGTACTTCATCACCTGGATGAAACATTTTTGTGTTTGTTGGTTATATAGGAGTGATAAAATTACAGTTTCAGTCCAGCACTGTATAAGGAAACTTAAATGTATTTTGAATGAGCAGAACATTTTTGAATGAACAGAACATTTTTTTCCCTCCACCTACGTTGAGATGGATGAACTCAAAGGGAATGGGATATTAAACGCCTTGAGAGGAAGGAGATGAGGCTCTTGAAGTTAGCTCAAGGTTGTGTCCTGTGCTCAGATCTGCTCTCTAGCCTCACCTCTCTCGGTGAACCTAACTGCCAGAGAATATTGTGCAGAAAAATAGCCTTGATTTTTTTTTTTTTTTTTTTTTTTTTTATCAGTCAGACTATAAGCCTGGCTGAACTGATTCTATAAAGTTACAGCAATATCCAAGTTTTATTTTCCACAGCTTTTGTAGTATTAAATATTTAGTATGCATTATAATGCTATGTAAATTGGCATGGATTGTCTAAATGTCACATCTCTTATAAAGTGGTAATTCTCTCTCTCTCTCTCTCTCTCTCTCTCTCTCTCTCTCTCTCTCTCTCTCTGTGTGTGTATATACACACGGAGAGCAAAAAGGAAGCCACTCAAGTTTTGTGAGTATTTCTTTCCAAAAGCTGTGGTATATTGTCATCGATTTTTAGGTCATTTATTTTGTGTAAGTTTACCTAAATCATTTTAACAGTTTGAATCGAAAACTGACCCAACGTTTCAATTAAATGAATCGACCATAAGGAAAAATCTATTAAATTGCACAATTGATTAAATTGTTTAATATAATGTCTTATAAAGGATTTTGTAGCTCTTCTCCTCTGACCAGTATGCTCCAACAGTAAATCTTAAAAAGAAATTGGGCTGGGAGTGGGCATTGCTTTAACCCTTTCCATCAAACTATGATGAGTTTCTCTAGATCACGTGGTGAGTTGATCAACAGAAGTACTAAAACATCTTTTTTGAAGCACATAAATATGACTACCTTAATTTAGTGAAAATGGAGAGCATCAAATGTTCACATAATGGCTGCACACTCTTCCAAACATGGCTATCTGAGACAAGTCTGTAGTGGAGTCACAAAGGTGTTTGAGTGCAAACCAGATAATGTTACACACAGTTGACTGAATGCGCTATCCACGGCCTTCACAACTAGTGTTTATGGTATATCATGTAGTGTGCAAATCAAGGAAATGGGACACTGTTTGATATCTTCCAGCTAGTGGATGACAGAGGCTTGTGATAGCAAACCTTTCATGTGGTGACCTTTTTAAAATGTACTTTTATGTTTTGAAAATTACCAACTTCCCTGAACTGAAAATGTTTCTCATTGGTTACTTCTAAAATTCTTCTTCCTTTTGGTTGTTGTTGTTAATAATAATAATAATAATAATAATAATAATATTATTGAGTAGGTTACAATGTAATATCTGATTGGTTTTCTCAGAGTGAGCGAAGTGCAGCAAACTTGAATTGCATGCTGTTACTTCACTAATAAGAAGGTGTGCGTCTCTGTACGTATTTATTAAGTTGTGTAATGATGCGCATAATTTAAACACGTTTTTGCCTGAATACGTGCCTTAGGGTTCTGTTTAAACATTGAACATTGATCAAAGTAGATTAACTTATTGCTGTTTTTTTGTGTGTGCGCTCTTCAGACTCTTAGCAGTGTATAACAAAAGCAAAACTGCATATTGGGACGTCCGAGAATTTTAAAATGGTTAAGTGACTCTCATGACTCGTGTGTTTGAAGAACAAACCTATCGTTATGTTATTATATAGTTTTGTTCCTAGAGTCATGTAAGTCACTTGAGCCCTAGATGCATTTTTCTTAACCCTGCTTTTGAATCCTCACTACCAAATATGTACTTCCCAGATTTTACAGTGAACTCTTTAGCCTCTACAGCATCGACTGAATCAGCACAAGTGTGTGTGTGTGTGTGTGTGTGTGTGTGTGTGTGTGTGTGTGTGTGGTATGTTTGTGATATTACACATATTACTGTTGCTGAGTCTGTTTAATGTTTCAGTCATTCCCCGTTATTCCCAGGCTAAATTACCAGGAAGGCAAAGTGCTTCTATACAACAGGCCTTAATGATTATGGGAAAGCTCTTGCCTGCTGCTGTGTAGCCATTGGTTTTTTTTTTTTTTTTTTCAATCAAGTGCACTAGAATGCAGGATTTTTCTTCAAACCCCCCCCCACTCATTACCCTGCTCTATTAAATCGTATATTTTGTACCAAATATTCTCTGCTCATATCACACCCCTAAGACTTTATGTAACTGCTCCAAAGTGCAGTCACCAGTCAGAGCTGATTTAAATGGTAGGCGATACAGGGGACAGATGTTTCCTCACAGATTATTGCTAATCTTAAGTGATTTATGGGAGTAAAGCCTTAAGATCCGATGTTGACGAGGTCGATCAAGTGTAGATTTTCCTGCGGTTACAACGAGAACACATCTGTTTAGCAGAAAAGTTCGTCAGCACAAACATACACGTTTCAGAATGGTGTGAGGACAAGCTAATAAAGCAAGCAATGTGATCTGACAGCAAAACACACATATCTATATGAATGGAAACTCCCTTTTTACATGGGTAAACACCATAAAAGGAACCCAATTTTGCACGCCATTCGTTTGTCACTCTCGTATCTGGTTTGAGCAGAAGGATATGAAAGCATTGTGTGTCTGTGTGTCTGTGTTTTTCTTTTCTTGTCCGGATGTTGGTTTTTTTTTTTCTAACCCAGGCGCTAGTGAGTCAGTCCTCCACCCACAGAGTGCCAACAGTTTTTAACTGTATTCTCGAAGGTGAAGTGGAGGATAATGTCAGAAAAGGGCTTTGACTATAGAGGTTTTAATGAGACTTCAGGTCAAGTACTGATATATTTGTTTCAGCAGAGACCGAGCAAGCTTGAGTTAACTGGTAGTTGGCTTGTTAATTATAAGATGCGTAAAAAATAAAAAAAAAACTTTAATCCTAATAATTTTTTTGGGCATTTAACTAAACTAAAAGATATTAACATTATTCCCAAGATGTAGTAACATTTCTGTTTGCCATGTTCCCCCCCCCCCCCCTACAAGCTAGGAGCTTTTTCTTGTTGAACAGTGTTAGGGAGCCAGTTTCTTCTAAAAGAACATAAGCTATGCTTCCTTCCTGTCCAAAATAAGTAATTTTTTAAGAAAGTCATGCCCTAAAGCGATGTCTACTAATAGCATACTCAACAAGAATGAAACACTGAAGTAGTTGTGGTATTTTTACCACAAGTGTTCACCGTATGACCGCTGTGTAGAACTGTCTGTTTTTACATTCAGCATGTAAGCTGAATGTATCAGGGCTGCATGATTTGCTAAAAAATTAACATTATGATTCTTTTGATATTGTTATTTAAACTGCAATATTTAACCATTAAATGTACCATTTTGTGTTCAATAATTGCAGCATCTTAGGAGTGCCTGAGGCCCTTCTTTTATTTTATTGTTTTATGATCAGTTAGGAATTTATAATGTTTCCATGTTATTTATATATTTTTTATTTATAATTGGTCATAGTTTGGATTAAAGTGCTGAGTGGGTGAGTGTCTGGCAGCAATATTAGTTATTTAAATTGCCTCCAAATGTGTAATTGTATACCACAAAAACTATGAAATATGAATATGTTGAACTGTGTGTAAGGTTGTTTTGGTGTAAGGTTTTTCATCATAAATTGTTAGCCCCCTTATACCCACCGCTGCTTTTGGAGACCCTGCACATTTTAGTGTTTTCACAGCTCTAACATGTCCATTCCGACTCCGCTAATCAACAAGGACTGTTTTTTAGCTGATTTTGTTAGATCATGTCTGTTGCGAGCAAGGTAAATACTATGTGCCGGACAGGGGTACTCCAGGACCAGAGATGGGAACCTGTGCATTAAATAAAAAAAAATTAAATAAAAAAAGGAACCTCAGGCATAACATAAAATTGCTGACAGGCCAATTGCTTTGATTCTCTCATTACAATGGCATCTGTCAAGGAGTGGGATATATTAGGCAGTAAGAAAACATTTATTTCCATGTGTGGAAAACAGGAAAAATTGGCAAGAGTAAAAGTTTGTTCGACTTTGACAACCACTGGGTTGGAGTCTTCAGACCAGCATTTGTGATTGGGTGTTCCTGGGATGCTGTGGTTAGTAGCCACCAAAGGTTGTCCAAAAAAAAGAAACCGATGAACCAGAGACAGGGTCATGGTACCGCAGTTTCACTGATGCTCCTAAGGAAAGAGGCTAGCCTTTCTACCACAGAAGAGATACCATATCACAGCTAGCACATAGCACAGGCTGTGATGGAAAGTTTGCTGCCTAGTCAGTCAGAGTCTCCATGCCTACCCTTGTCCATTGCTGAAATTGCCTATAATGGGCACTTGAGTATTAAAGCAGTATTATTTAATGGCAATGGCCCCTGAGATGTGCACAAAGTGGTGGGGAGTGGTTTAAGGAACATGCCAAAGAGGTCAAGGTGTGTCCAGATCTCTGTCTATTGCAGCATTTGTGGGATGTGCTTGATGAGTAAGTCAGATCCATGGAGATGCCTGCCTTGCACCTGCTGTAAATGTCTTATTGCCAGATGCCACAACAATAATCTTGTGGAGTCTATGACTCTGGTGGACAGAGCTGTTTTGCCAGTGCAAGCGGGATCTAACCAATATTAGGCAGGCGGTTAACACTCGGCAGACTTGACAGCTGATTTAAATATCAAAACCCGAGGGAGTTCTTTCTCCTGCCTCAAGAAGTACGGAGTGGTATTTCTGTAATGGATGGCCAACCATTCTTTCCTTCTTTTTCTGTTTTGTCATCTCTGGGTAACTTTCTTTCATAGTGGAGATAAGCTCAGACTCTGCATACTTCTCTGGTTTGAACAGGCAGAAATCTAACACTTTAATTCAACTAAGAAACAGTTCCTCCTTTGGTGTGTTTTTAGTGCGGCACTATCCACAGAACCAATTTGCAAATTCATCTGGACAGGTTGCTTACGAAAGCGAGGCTGGGAAATTACAGCCCACAGGCACGAAGCAGCATATACCACTGCATTTTCTTGGGTAAGTAAAAATCGTGTAAGTAGTGTAGTGGAAAAAGGATCCGGCTGCTTTGTTGCTGCAGTGCAGTTGTAAGGACTGGGCAACTATAGGCTTCTGACCCACTTTCGCAATCATTTGTTCCTCTTCGCTATTCATCCCACCCACAACTGCTTTCTGTGGCATAATGCACGAGAGGGTTTTTCAGAATATACAGTTTGCACTTCCAGACCCTGAATTTCATGTTGCTACACTACAGGGAATGTTGTTACTGTTTTTATGATGAAATGTGTGTGAAATTATTCTGCAGAAACTAACTTTTATGTTCATTTTAAATTTAAAAACTGCTCTGTACAAAGGTAGTTGTTTTAATTTATAAATTGTATTTATAATACTTAAATACATTTACGTTGTGCTTTTTTAAAATTATTCTTCTTTCATGTTTATGGGGAACCTATAACCCATTTTGCAAATATGTTTTTTTTTTTTTAAGTCATGCATATCATTTCAGATGAATCTCTAGTGTGTGTGTGTGTGTGTGTGTGTGTGTGTGTGTGTGTGTGTGTGTGTGTGTGTGTGTACGTATACCCAAAAAAAAAAAACATTCCCTATTTTTTTTGTCATATTTTCATGTTTAAACAAGAGTATGTCCTCCCCCGGTTTGTGGATCAACTCTTGTTCTCAGGTGAGGTGTGGTTCAGCAGTAGCACATTTACAGAAACACTGAAATGACATGTTTGAAAGAGGAATGAAATAAAGGGATTTTTGAGTGAAAAACTATCATCTCACCTAAAGGAACTTCACCTAAAGAAAAAAAAAAGTATGTAGTATATAAGGTTTAAAGTAGGGCTGCAACGATTCGTCTATGTTGTCGACAAAAATCGATAATAGAAATAGTCGACAATGAATTTCATTGTCGAAGTTGTCGCCACACATGTTTTTTTCGACTGAGTGAGGCCTCTCTCTTCATTACAATCTCTGCCGTCGCACATGCGCATTAGCTTCCCTGCTGAGCGATAACATACAGAAATGGCGGCGTCCAATGCAGCAGCTGCGAGTACCAAAATGTCTAACGTTTGGGAGCATTTTAGCCTGGATACGGCGAATAAAAAGATTACCTGCATGGTTTGCAAAGCAGTCCTTGCGTATCACGGCAGCACCTCGGTGATGCACGAACATTTAAAGAGAAAGCACGTTGGACAGTTGAATGAAACGGCGTTTGACTCGCCTTGGTAAGATTTAAATAACATGGAAGCCAATACGTTTTGTTTTGGATGTACATTGTACATTTTATAAGCGTATTTTTCGCTTAAAAAAAAAAAAAGGGAGATTTAACGTTATGCCCAACTGTGCCTGACAAAAGTATTTTAAATTAAATGCATGCAGTCTGAAGAAGAGGGCCACCATGGACCCCTTTCTGCAAAAGAAGCAGACGTGCACCCCACAACAGGTGAATGCCCTCACTGAATCAGTATTGCAGATGCATAATTTAATAATTATTCGAATAGTCGACTAATCGTTTCAATAGTCTGTGACTAGTCGACTATTAAAATACTCGTTAGTTCCAGCCCTAGTTTAAAGCATTCGCTTATATTTTTGAATTATAATAGAAATTCACTTCTCGAGTTATAATTATCAAATTATATCACCACTAGACTTTAAGAAGGAATAAAATTTTACAGCATATTTTACTTTTGACTGATTAATTTTTTTATTTATTAAATTTTTTTTATTGCCTGCTTTTTAATGAGAAAAACATGACAGTTCAGTCTAAAGAACGTCCTGCTTGCAGGTGTTCTTAGAAAATATCAAGTTGTTGTTTGAAATAAGGTGTCAGAGAAGAACCGCAATTTTTAATTCTTTTTAATTTTGTCTGTTACCATGTCTAAATAACGGCTAAGTTGAAGTTGAATCTGGGCAGTTGCCTGCAAAAAGACCAGGTGATATTTTTCCACTTTTCTGTGTACTTTTGGTGCTCCTGTAGTCTGTGTAACTCGGACTCTGTCATCATGTGCAGGAGTGGAAATCATTGTGGTCTTGCGCTCAGGGTTTGACATGCTGTACATGCTTTATAAAATGTGCTCATTTAACACGGATGTCATTTTAGGTGGTTATTTGAGTTGCATTATATTTCCTGTCAGACTTAACCTGTCTGAGTGTTCTCCTTTGACCTTTCTCGACAGTTCATTTCTGCCTGCAGAGCTGCAGCTAATTGGAAATTTGGGAGTAAAAAAACGCCAGATCAGCAGTTTGTGAAATCATCAAACTTTTAGCTTTCCTCAAACTGTTGTTTGATATGAACTTTAACTCGAACGCTTTGCTTGCATTATTGGATGATGGTGCCGAATGTCTTTTAGATCAAATTTTAATTGCCGTTGTTGCTTTGTATAGTGCGATGCAATTTTTCAAATGGGAAAACTACAGCACAACCGAAAAAAAAATGTTGGTGTGTGCGAGGTTCACTTTTGATTAAACACTTGTGTATGCTCAAACCTACAATTTTAAGACAAACAAGTCAGAATTAAATTCATTTAATAGTAGAGTAGTCTAAGACATGTAAGCTGTAATTCAGCAAACCAGAGTAAGCACTACTTTCCTTTAACCCTTAAATGCGATCTCTAAAAAGCAGAATATTCTTAGATGAAAATGAACAGATGTAACACCAATAAGAGAGGTGATAATTTTCAATAAGTCCAAACTTAATGTCGATTAGATGGACAAATATTCTTTTCATCCCTAGGCTGTGTTCAGATCAGTGCAGGATGTGATGATTTGGACAGTTAATGAGGAACTCTAGCAGAGGTTAGGGAATAGAAAGAATTCGAATAACAAAATGATGTGAAATAAAGTCCTCAGAGAAGGTAAAGTTTTAATCAAGCATTCCCTCCAGACTTTGTTTAAGTTTGCTGATTTAAAAAAGACTCAAGAGACACGGTTCACTAGTGGTGCCCTGGGGACATCATTACTGCTACAGTCTCTCGGGCCACCTGCAGCAGAAGCGGGGAGGGCGTGAGCAGGGGTGAGTGAGAGATATAATCAACTGCTCCTCTAGTTTAATATAGAGAGGAAAATCTGGTCTGATCAACTTTTGTTATTCCTAACAGCTGTATGGTCATAAAATGACAGATTTATTCCATGGAGTATTGAGCTTCAGTCGGTTCAGGTGTAGCACAGATAATAACTTTGGTTGAGTCACAGCTGCAAATTACCTTTAAAGAAATGTCAGAAACCACTTGTCGGTCATAAGGTTCTTTGACATTTGTGATGTTTTGAGCATGTGTTGATGCTTAATCAAGCGTTGATTGAATTTTAATAACCTGCAACCAACACTTTTAAATAGGAAAGGTCAAACGGGAAACAGAAAAAAAAAGACTAAATCTGGTTAACATTAAGCATCCCAAGTCTTTGCCAAGCACTAACAGCAAAAAGCCTGTGCAAAGGCTAATGACATGCAGCCAGCATAGCAAACCATTACTCTTGTCATTATGTCTGGTTTCATGCTCAGCACAACCTCAGCAGAGATCTTGGTTTAGTTCTTTATACATTTTATAAAAAAGCATTGGAGCAATGATTGTCATCTAGTATCTGGGGAGAAAATAAGAATTAAACTAAACAAAAAAAAAAAAAACCGTTGAGGATGCCCTACCTTCTGTTCATGAATCTGACCTCAATATCTAAGACAAAAATGACCTGAAGTTAATGTAGTTATTTATTATTAGTGCTTTTATTTGGGACATTGATGTTATCTTTTAGAGGAATAAGGTTACACTTGGAGTACTAAGCTTTAGCTGTCTTGAAGAGAAACATTGATTTTGTTTGTTTGTTTGCTTGTTTTCTGTTGCTGGTGGGCAGATCCATTGAAAAGGCCACCCTAGTAAATGAAATAGATTTTGAATGAATTCATCAAGCCTCACTTGTCTGCGTCAACAACTCTCTAGTTAGGAGGACATAAAACTGGTCTCGTCAATGCCATCTCCACTGTGCTTAATGGTCTCGTGTTATGTCTTTTGACAGTGTGATTGAGCTATGCCTCTGGAATGATTATAGTTTAAATAAAGAAGGCATGGTATTACTTTTATGATACTGATATGAAGTCTTGAGTACTAGCTGTAACTAAGGGTGAAAGGTGTTTAAGTCAAACTGTGAATTGGGTGTGGAATTTTTCGTGAATGAAGGCGTTAAACACTTTCAGACATATTTACAGAAGACTTCAAGTGCGTCAGACTTTTAGGTGGTAAGGCTTTTTGAATGGTACGAATATTAAAACTGTTCATCTATACTGGTGATCATGGGTGAGGAGGCTTGGATGGCACTGCATTTGTTCTTGTAAACAGTCAGTGAGAGGAAAGTCTGAGCCTTAAATCGACTTGTGGAAGAGGCATATCTGATTGTGCGATCTGTACACACAATTACTCATGAGCACCACTTGCACATTATGGAAACTTGTGTAGGAGTTATTGCCATATTCCCTGTGGGCAGTCTGATCATGACTCCAGGGTACTGAGGCAGCTTTCTACCTTATGGAAGCATCCAAGTTACCAAAGCATTAGTTATCCGTGGGGATAAGTGAATTAGTGTAGCAGGGGATTATATAGAAAAATAAAGGTATTTTTTACTCTCATAATGGAGTTCTGTTGTTCTGCACAGTCAAAAGTCCCAGTTGGATTTGAACTCCCTTCGCAAATCTGACATTAAATAAGAATGATCGATCAGCCGGGAATCAGATTTTTTTCGTTTTTCAATTTAATCGGTAACTGGCCGTATCGTCTCGGATCGATTTGATTCTGTGCCACTTTAAATTAACATGCTTGGACTCTCAAGTGGCACAACAGTAAAGCATTTCCCCTATTATTTAGAGATTGTGAGATTGAATGCCATCGCAGTTCAGGTAGCACATTGGCCATTGTCTCAGGCGGGAGTTGTGGCACATTTTACACATTTACATCACTAGTGCTTTCCTCCGAGAGTTTAGCACCATTCCATAACAATGTGTGAGCTTCAGTTTAAAAACGCCCAAAAAAAAAAAAAAAAAAGCAATCAACTATGGGCATGTGTCTCAGAGATGGAATTGATTTTAGAATTTGTGCGAGTGTGGGAAAAAGTGCTGCGACATTGTGCTGTTTGGGAGACTAAAATTATTATTTAATAGTCAGTGTCTTAAGAAAATTTTATTTTTCAATTTCAGTTAATTTTAAGGGATGTTACACCAACGTTTGTACATGTCAATTACAGTATTTAAAATCAATCTCAGAAGGTTAGAAAAAAGTGAGAAACGTCCACTCTGTGCAGTAATTTTCCTTTAAAAACTACGCTCCTCAAATTTCTATTACTAAATCACTTCACAGTCAAAAAATTTTTTCTCCAATGTCCAGTCTATCATCTTTTGCTAGTATTGTGTAATACCAAGAGTAAGCAGATCAGTACCACCTCTAAATTTATGCCTGATTTTAAACATTTCTGAATCATGCTTCCTTTTATTCTGTTCTTCTGGTAAGCCATTAATATTTATAAATAATTTTGATTGCTGAATAGGATGGGTTTTTTTTTTTATCCTAGAAGACTTGAAGATAATAAGCGCTAGTTCATCTACAAACTAAAATTCATAAGAAGACGTGTGTTCCTGAGGCCTTGCATAGCTTAACTGGATCTGTTTGTTAGAGTTGTTTTTGTTTCTTCTCTCCACCCCTGTGTGAACGCCTGCATGATTGCACTTTCACTCTATGAACTTTGATCTGATAAGACAGGCATGCTTGACTACCGTCCACATGAACATTTGAGGGATGTGGCTGTGTTCCCTCAGGGAGTGAGTGTGAGAGGGGGGGAAAAACATCGTGAGAGAAGAGGAATGAAGTGGTGGGAGGGCAGCAGGAGACTTGAGGCATGACTCTTTATTTCCTAAGACAACTGTTAAAGCGCCAGTCTGATCCATAACCTCAGTGTAAAACTACATTTAGACCCCCCCCCCTCTTTTTATTTCTCCCTGTGTTAACTGTTGTGCTTCCTTTCTTTAAAGTGTAAAAGCTAGACAACTGCACCCAATATGCTAACAGCTTTATTAGGGGGGGGGGCAAAGAACAACGCGAAGGTTCTTTTTGATTATCTTAATTAGCTTTGGCCTGTGATGGATTGCTCTGTCACCAGCAGCAAGTCTTTCTGAAAACAACCGTTAATGAGATACAGCAGTTTGTTTGGATGAGAGAAACTACACTACAAGCTCTGTCTCGTGTTTAACTCCTGTTATAGCACAGTAAGATTTAACCTAGTGCATGGAACATTTGCAGCATTTTTAGCTCCAAGTCCCAATTTTTTTTTCTTCCCCATTTTTTTTTCATTTATTTATTTAAGGTAGCTCTCATGGGGGGCATAAATATTGACTACTTAATTTTCACATTGTGGTGTTTAGCACACTCTTGGTATTTCATTGTATTGTTTTAGGGCTAGACTAATGACATATGTTACTACCTGGTCCATCAGGCTGGCAGACACACTCAGGAAGGACACTCCTTAAATTTTAAGATCAAATCCTGCTACAGCCATCAGTAGCTGTGAGCTCTCAAGGGCAGGGGTGCACTTAATGTCAGTCATAGCGTCACTAGCCAATCCTGTGAGACTCGCATTGTCAGACGAACGATCATCTTTTATTACATACATATGACACAAATGACCATCTTTGTGTGTGCTGTAAATTTATGAGGGGGAAAAAATAATTGTAATCGGCCAAAATTAGTATCGGCAGCTCAGATTTTTTAGGAAATTATAAGTTACTTAAATATTTATAGGCGGTGCATTTTTACTATAAGAGATGGCTTGGATGAAACATTTTTGGTTTGGTATATACCAGGTTTGCCGTGGACTTTTTTTGTCCCAGTTACCAGTTTTTTTTTAATTTTTTTTTTTTAAGGTTGTCCAAAAAAAAAAAGTTTTCTGTTGGCCAGATCTTGCAGTGTGGCAGGATTCAGAAATTATGTAGTGTACACTATACTTACAGCATCAATATGCATCACACTTCTATGAAATGTATTTATTTTAAGCATTACTACATGTCAAATTAATATTGTTTTTGAATTCAATAAGGAGAATTTTCTTCTGTTTTATTTATTTATTTATTTATTTATTTATTTTATCCCATTTATCAGCCAGGTTACTGTGAATATAAAAACTAATACAAAATCTTAATATTTATTTACTGGAGAGAACAAAACAAACAAAACAGCCTGGTGGGGAACTCTGGAATATTTTTCCTGTCTGTTCTCCTTAATATGGCATCATTATAGGTTCCTAATGTTTAGTCTGCTTTCATTACAAGTGGAATTTTTAGTTGTGTGGATTTGCTTACCCACAGGGGTTTAGCCCTTACTTCAACAGTAGGTGCTGTGATTTAAAGCTTATTTAAGTAAAAGACTAGTGATTAATGTGGAAGTTCCAGCTGTGTGGAGTGTGTTAATGTTGGCAGCAATGCCTTGATTAAGAATTTGTTGGTGAAGCAGCTTTATTATGTTGAAGAGTTCAATAAACCACTAAAGGCAAGTTCCCTTTGATCAAAATGGTTAAAAAGAGATTCTTATAAAAATGAGAAACTACGTACTGTGCCCGCTGTTATCACATGAAGTAGGACTGCACTATGGTGATGCAGGTAAAATATTACATCCGTTTTCCCACAATGTACAATGATTATATATTGCTTCAGTTTGAGGAACATTAAGGTGTGTGTGTGGGGCAAGTTGAGTGTGTGCATGCTACTGACATGGACACTGCAAAAAAATAATAATAATAATAATAATTATATTCCCTCATGGAGCACTTTATTAGTCAAACCTGGTAGGGTCTCCCTATGCTCTCAAAACCGCAGATCTTTTGTTGCATGGATTCCACAAGAGAGACTGTAAACATTCTTTTGGGCTTCTGGTTCATGATGGCTTGACTGCATCAGACAATTCCTGCAGGATTTTCAGGTGCGCTTTCGTACTGCAAATCTCATCTCACCGCAAGGTGTTCTAATGGATTCAGAGCTGATGACGGGCAAGGCCGCTGGAAAACACTGAACTCATTGTCATTTTAATGCACCGCATCACAAAGCAAAAGTCAGCTCATACTGGTTTCATTATCGTGATGGAAACCATTTGAAGATGGGTAAATTGCAGTCATGACGGCATGCACATGGTTAGGAACAATATTTAAACAGGCTGTTTGCATCACCTCCACCAGCCTGTACCGTTGACACAAGGCAGGTTGGTTCGATGGGCTTGTGTTGTCGTGCCAATTCCTAACTCTATCAGCAGAAACCAAGATTTATCAGACCACTGCAACCTCCTCATTCTGTTGTGTGTTTACAGAAGTCTTCAGCTGTTGTGCTACAATTGTACAGAGTGGTTAGTGTAGCCTTTTTTGTTATCGTGACCCAGTCTGGCCATACTCTCTTGACCTCGCTCATCTAAAAGGTATTTTTGCCTGTAAAACTTCCGCACACTTTTTTTTTTTTTAAATATACTGAGGAAACTACAAGCACAGCTGTAAATGGAAATGTGAGAAGATCAGCAGAAATGGAAGAAGAAACCAGCCTGATATGACCAGGCTGATATGAACTTTACACAAAGATCTGCTGGCCAGTAGCTGCATGGCATTTTGTGATTGGCGTAAGTGTACGTGTATTCCTAATAAAGTTCTCATTGAGTGTATTATGCAGTGAAACATTGCTTTGAAAGTTGCAGAACTGTTTCACTAGAATAGATTTTGGGTTAAAAAAAATAAGAATATTTTTACTGTTAATTTGTGTAATAATTTAAAAGTCTGGTTGTTTGCATTGTATATCCGTCTCGTATTCTCTTCTGCGTCACCCTTTTCAGTGCATTCACACGGGATAACCGAAGCCTTCCGGATATGATGTCAAGATAAAAGCACTTGTCCTTATAGGTCTAGAAGGGTGTTCCTTACCGCATCCTGCTATAGGACAACCATGTCCATCTAATTATTCTTTTTGCTTTCGCTCTTCTTACGGTTTTCAGCTTTCTCTTTCTGCACAGTGTATTATTGTATGATGTATAGCGTTATGACCCGGCACCCAAAATACTTTCAAAGCACTCCAACGCAGCCTCTATTCTTCGTGAAAGATGGATAAAAAGGCGCGCAGGAAACAAAAACCTTGAAGAAATTATATACAACCCTACCAAATCCGACATGCTGATTTTCACAGGACTAATATCATCACCCGGTGCTCTACGAAATATGTGTAACTCATTTGCGGGGAGATTTTTTCTTTTACAAACTGCAGAAATGGCAGATTTGTACAGGATTAAGATCACAGACCACCTTTACAATTATTACAAATGACTAGAGGTCCCCAGATCACTAATCCCGTGCAAATAGGGCTTTTGTCGTTTCATATCAAGATCTTTGCTTTCTCTTCCTCTGTCTGTCCTTTGCATCCTCCCGCCCCCCACTAATAATTTTTCATCTCTCCCCTTCACCTCTATCTACTCACATTTAATCTCACTTGCCCCAGTCACTGTATTTCCTAGTTGGCTTCTGCCACGCTATTTATTAGCTTGTTTGTTTTTACAAATGTCTTTTACCTCCATTTTGCTTCGTCCTCGTCACATACCTTGGTCCTACTTCAGATCTACACGGAGCATGTTAGAACATGTCTCGTAGCTAGTCTAAGGATTAAAGCCGAATGGAAGGTGGTGCGACGAAGATAACCTTTATGACCTCATCCTTCTCTATCATCTCCAACCTGCTTCATCATCGCATGTCAACCGCAGCAAGAGGCAGCAGCATGTGCTAATGGCACCCTGCTAGGAATAAAGGCACTAGCCTGAACGAACACTTCTGCTCTGTTAATTACTGGGAGCTAATAGTTTGAAAGCCTGTGGGAGCATGTATAAACATACAAACACGCATGTACCAACAGGCATATTGTCTCCATTCACCGTGCTTGATGAATTGGATTAAGAGCTTGTATCCGCTTTGAAATCGCTCTCTTGGGCAGTTGAATAGTGTCTTTGAATGCCAAGCATCTAGCTGAGAGAGGTTTACTAGTAGCCGAAAATGCCCTAGCGACTTCTTTGAAAATAGTTGAAGAATTAAGGAATGTTTCTTTTAGAAAATATGAAAAGATTAGACCGTGTTAATCATACTTCACAGGTTAATTGCACAATATTTATCATGCTAATGTAAAGTGACAGCAACTTTTTGTCGCATTATAACGGAGTTTTGTTCATTGAATCCGAAAATTTATTTTCACACTACAATGTTTTGATCCTTTTTTGGCCCCCCGTCTCCTGTCTTTGTCGGCTATGGAACAGGGATGGATACTACGGTCGTCTCCCACCACTAATTGCTTATAAGACTATTCGGTATCTCATTTAGATGCTTATTGTTGTTGGTCCAAATGACACCAAACAGAAGAGGCCTGTCTACTTTGCCAGGCAAGTTCACAGAGGCTTTTGTGAGCTAAGACTCAGACATACAATCATTCCTCTCTCTTTGCGCCTCTCCTGCTTGTGCTCTCTCTCTCTCTCTCTCTCTCTCTCTCTCTCTCTCTCTCTCTCTCTCTCTCTGTGTTGGTACCTCACACATAAATTTGCATTTCATCGTATGCGGCAGCTGTAACTGGGCTTCCCAGTCCAAGTACTCTTCATTTTAGCCAGCTGTATGACTTGCGATTTGGTAACTATGACCTTGCGAGTCAGTTGAGTGATTTTTTTTTAGATGAGTCAGTTGGGTGATTTTTTTTCCTCTCACCTGAGCTCAGTTTTCCACCATCCTGCTATCAGTAAGCACAGTTAAGTATTAAAATAATAAACATTCTTTCAGTTTGAATTAATTATTCCTCAATGGACAATAACACACCAATCATATCCAATTAAACTCTGTTTTGCTCTTTGCATTGGGTTGGGAATAGCGAAAAAGCAAGGTAATTGTTTCCATTGTGGTCCTCAGAGATCAATTATAACCTTTTTTTTTTTTTTGCCATTAGTGAGCATTAGCATTGTACCTGAGATCTCTAGAGAGGTGGTCTCCAGGGTAGCCACTGTGGGATGTAAATATTTTACTTTGTGTTTAAAAGGTGCAGGTTGTGCATCATTGTTTGTTCTTTTTGTTTTGGTACAATGTGCTTTGGTTATGGTTTAGGGCTGGTGTAGTTTTGGCTAGTCACAGCTAACCGAATAGAGTACAGATGATGATAAATTTTGTTTAAATATGCTGTTCAAGATGTATGACTCTCTTTTTATAATTGCATTAAAATTCTCCATTATTACATAATTTATAAAGGTTTCTTTTTTATGCTTCACCAGTAAGCAATTTGCTTAGGTGCAGTTTACTTTTTTTTTTTTTTTTAAATAAATAACTTATTTTTTGGGTTTTGACTGAAAACACAACTGCAAAATGCAAGCATGTCTATAATCCTCATTAACGGCGTTATTGGTTCTGGACACACAGAATAAAAACAAAAACAGTTGTTACACTAAGAGACCTGTTAGACCTGTTGTTAGCTTACCTGTTTAACATTTGCACATGTTGAGTGTGTGTGTGTGTGTGTGTGTGTGTGTGTGTGTGTGTGTGTGTGTCATGCAAAAACCTTCTCAAGTTCCCACTTAAATGACTGTTCAGTTGAGTCCTAGGCACTCTTGTAATTGCCTTAATCAATATCCTGTGCTTCCAAAATTGTCTTTTCACCTTTTTAAAAAGCATTGGCCCAACCTTATTCAGTGTGGGCAGGATATTTTTGTAAACACATACAAGCCTGTTTCCCATGAAGACTTGTGTACTTTGCCCTTACACCTCCACTACTGTTTATATGGAAACAAGTGTTCCAGTTTTCAGAAGTGAACCTTTTTATTAAATAGTTTGCATTACAGTTATCATTGCAGTCTCTTTTGTGTTAAACAATGCAAACTAATTTATTACTAGATTTTAGATCCATTTAGAGCTTATTAATATTCCTGTTATGTATGCCTGATTTTTGTATCTCAGCTGTAATATTAGTAAGTACAATGATCGACTATTGTAAAGACATTGTGGGTGGAAAAAGTGTCCCTGTATTATACAAACCTGATTCTAGTTTTACTGAGAATTTGTATATGCTGAAAAACATAATGCTCTCTATTAAGATGTGTAAAGGAGTAATAAAAGGCTAACCATTAACTTAAACATGAAGTAAAAGAACATAATCACAGGCCAGTCAGTTATTAAAGCATTTGTAATCTCTTGGGTCTAATTTAAAGTTGGCATTAGAACGAAGTGTTTCATGTGTGCTAGATATGATCTTAACAAAACAATAGAGATAAGTAGTTACATCGTCCCATTTCACATAAACAAAACCCACAAGTCCACACGGAGATCACATCCACCCATACGGGAAGGGCAATAACCTGTTCCACGGCCGAACTCGACCTCAGATGTTACCATGAGGTTAATACTCTTGTTCATAAGCCTCAAGACGCTCATTATTATTGAAAATAACAAGCTTTAGCCGGGGAGAAAGTACACAGTGACATGAATATCAGAGCAATATAATATAAACTATCTCTCCTTTGTTTTCTTTTTTTTCTTTTCTTTTCTTTTGTGCATTGGGATCACTACATGAGGAAACTTTTTAAAGTGCTGTAGTGACTCTCAGCCTTGTTGATTTGGTGTATTTAGTATAAATATACTTTATATTTAATATAACCAAACAATTGCAATATTTTATACAACAACAGTTTTTCAATGAAAGCTAATAATATAGTACGTGACATTTTGAGCACAATATGGCCAAATGTTTTGTTTATTTTTACAACATGAGTTAAAATGTATCTTAAAGCTGATATTCACAGTTAAAGAACATTGGCTAGCTCACTAGCTTTCTCACATTAATTTGTGCACTCCGATTTACGGTGTTTGTTAAAATGTGTTCCTTCTTTCTTTTTAATCTTCAACTGATGAGCTTTTATTTCACTTACTATTGCCCAGCCATAATTGTCAGTAAGCGAGTTTCCCCACATTACCAAATTTGATTGCGAACATGTGTGATTTCTTGATTGTTCAAAAATTCTAAGAGCCGTTGTATGGAAGTTTAGCGTGGGAGAAATTCAAGCATTATAAATAAATAAACAAATAAATAAATAAAATTATATAAAATACAAAATAAACCATGCTTGAATATTTAAAATGAAAAAAAGGGAGACTAAAACACTGCAGCAGTTCATGAGTTATTCAAAAGAGCATTGTTGTTTTTTGTAGTTGATTTATGCCTCTTCATAATGGATTTCAGGGTTCAAAACTATTCTGGATTCCTTGTTTAGTGTTGACGGGGACAATTTTGAGTAATCACTAGCACTGATAAACCCAAAATCTCAAAAAATTTGCATATTTCATCCAACCAATAAAAGAAAAGTGTTTTTAATACAAAAAAAAGACATCCTTCAAATAATTATGTTCAGTTATGCACTCAATACTTGGTCGGGAATCCTTTTGCAGAAATGACTGCTTCAATGCGGCGTGGCATGGAGGCAATCAGTCTGTGGCACTGCTGAGGTGTTATGGAGGACCAGGATGCTTTGATAGCGGCCTTAAGCTCATCCAAAGTGTTGGGTCTTGTGTCTCTCAACTTTCTCTTCACCATATCCCACAGATTATCTATGGGGTTCAGGTCAGGAGAGTTGGCAGGCCAATTGAGCACAGTAATACCATGGTCAGTAAACCAGAGCCACCGTGTACAGGCGTGTGCAGGAAATGGGCTCAATTGGCCTGCCAACTCTCCTGACACTTTTCTTTTATTGTTCGGATGAAATGTGCTAATTTTTTGAGATAGGAATTTTGGGTTTTCATGAGCTGTATGCCAAAATCATCAATATTAAAACAATAAAAGGCTTGAACTACTTCAAGTTGTGTGTAATGAATCTAAAATATATGAAAGTCTAATGTTTATCAGTACATTAAAGAAAATAATGAACTTTATCAGAATATGCAAATATTTTTTAGAAGGACCAGTGTATTATATATATATTTTTTAAATTACACTTTATTTTTTTAAACATCATGTGTGCATTTTGTCTATGCTGGGTAGACTGCTTTTCTCCAAGTCAGACTGCAGTTAACCCACATCAGCCTCTGGCATCAGTGAATGTCATCTTCGCCTTGTATGGCTGGTAAATTGGTGCATCACTAGCTGTCACTACTGAGAAAAAAAAAACTCTGATACATCTATGTACACTATACTCATGCTATATAACATAACATGCTATGGAGACATGTAGCGTGGATGTACGTGGCAGCTATCCAAAGCCTGGGTATTCAGGTCGCTGTTACCAGGTGAGAAATCATAGTGGTTCTAGATGGGTATCTAGAATTGTGAGGCAGTGGGTCATTTACCACAGTTGGTAGGTACATTGTTACTGTTCTTGGCAGGCATTTAAGGCATATGATGAAATGATGTTTGGCATGTTTAATAGAGAACGGTTTAGTAATGTGCAAAAGGCCCCTAACTGTTCTGTTGTGCAAAGCGTTACCCCCAGTGCCAGTGTGTATTCAGTTAGACACATCTTGTAATGACGAGTGTGTGTTTTGCGAGGGATACGTTTTGAGCTTTATTTCTCCGAGTACATCTGTTGTTATATGGATTTAAAAACTCAGTAAAGAGAAAAACATTAATGGGGAGACATCAGTATTATTATGCAAGGGACATGTACAGCCCCCCTGAATATTATATTCCTTATGTAGACATTTGTCAGCATTATAGACTCCTTCATTTTACCAATGTAGTGATATTGTATATGAATATGTGGTGTATAAATATAATTATTATACCTACAGTAAATAACGCTTGCTCTAAACTGTGCATTTAGATAGTTGTACGTTTCCCGTGCCTCTCTCTGGGTAAGTAGGAAGTGTTTCACAGTGACATGTAGGATGAATTAGCATTTGGTCCAGCCTTGTTGCTCAGATTTACCAGATGGCTGTTATGGGAGGGAGTGCATTTTTCACACTGACTTAAGAGAGGACTGCCAGCAGCGCTGTGTGGCAAGCGAGTCTCAATTTTTCACTGAATCATGAGTGGGCTGGAAGGATGGAGTCTGAAGTGTAGTTTGACTGAGGGTTTGCCCTAAAGGGTACATGTACACTGAATACATATTTGCCATTCAATATTTCTCACACGTGCATTTTAAGTATAAGACTTGTGGTGCTGCGGGTGATGAGTGTGATTTTTAAAAATGTGAAAAAAAAACCTCCACATGCCACTGAAGTTGTGCTATATTCATGCCCACACTTGGAGCGGTATTCACCTACAGAAAGACTCAAATGAAGAAGCATTTAAAGTGTGTATATAGATATTGAATAGATATTGAGATGAATCTGGTCCTCGTCAAATGGATGTGAACTTGTAGAACGTAGATGATGTTCTGAGTGCCTAACTGCGATTTACCCTAGCTGTGTTTTCTCACGTCATTTGTTTTGGCCTTTCTTTCATGTGAGGTGTTAAAGGGAGGATAAGTGATTGAGAAGCCGAGTTGAGGTTGTGATAGGTGTGTCTTTTGCATCAGTTGATAGCACTATGACTGACAGATTTGCAGACACACAGCTGGGGAAGGTGGACACCAGGGATGGACCACAAATGGTCTCCCTCTCCTTGCCAGTTTATTTCTATACTTCCTCCATGACTAGACAGTGAGTGAGACAAGAGTTTTGTGGTGTTCTCTTTGTTGTCTTTAAACAATCTGGGTGCTCACATCTGCCTACCTGTCCTCAATTAGTATAAATAGGTTATGTACACATTTTGCACAATTGAAATAGATCCTGAAGGAATGCCCCAAGAAGAAACTGTTCTTTCAAAAAACCAAAAGAAGAAAAGCAAATTCGGGGCATTTGTTGTTTTGGAGACTTTTCTGGAAGAAATGTTGTTATTGCAAGCAAATTGTGCAAGAAGATTTTGTAACCGAGCTTTGTGGCATGATCTGATAGTGGCAGGCCAATATGAGTTCAAGACTTTTGATTAAATTGTGTCCCACTACGCCAGTGGAATCTCCATCAATATCAGCCTCCACTGGTGCAAGATCAAACCGATGGAGATGAGTGAGTGTGCCGCAGAATGATGACACTGGTGGCGAGCTGCAGTCCATCAAGACTGTGCCAAATTTAAGGAGGCCCTGCATCAATGATGAACACTGGCAGAGAACAATACCACAGTGATTACTGCAACTGAGTTTCAGTGCCCTCACTCCTCCAGACTCTGCGTCTCCAGATTGTGGTTGCAGACCCACCTTTGAGTTCACTGATGAACTGCAACAAAGAAACGGCAACCAACCACTCGTCAAAAATTGAGTGTTGTGTTATGTTTAAAATGATAATAAAAAAAAAGTCATGCTAGTGAGCAAACTTTGAGAATTAGATGATGCGTGACTTCTGTGCTGCACAATACATCAACTCTGTAATAATTATAATTGTGTTTGACAGAATGTGTTGATTTTATAAATACTAATATTGCCACTCTTTCTCTCTTGGAAGTAAATAACAGAATGATTAGTGTGTAAAAATGAGGAAATGTGTGCCAGGGTATATGTTGATACCACTCAGTATATTCTAGATAATTGTTTACCCAAAACTTCTGGATTGGAAGCACTCCAGTGGAATCGAGGGCAGGGCTCTGTGTAGGACGCTAAACACATTTGGGATGAACTGGAGCACTGACTGGAACACCAAGCCGACACTAATGCACTTGTGGCTGAATGGAGTTCAAATCTCCCCCCTACAAGAGCTGTTATACAAGTTATTATAAGGGTTAAAGTGGTAATGGTATATCATGTTTTAAAAAAAAAAAAAAAATAAAATAAAAATAAAAAAAGCACAGAGGAGTATGATGTTCAGTTGTCCACAAACCTTTGGCTATAAAGTATATCAACAGACTCCGCTCATTTATTTATTTATTTATTTATTTAATTAATTAAGGCGTTGGTGCTTGGCTTTGTGGTATTTCTGTTTCATTGAACATCTTGAACCCCATGAACAGTTTTCATAGAGAAGCACCTTCATTTAAGTCCTGCTAACATGTGGTTAGACCAAATGCTAAATAACTTCCTGTTTTCTATTAAACGTTGCATCTAGGGTACAACGTAAATGTAGCGCTCACTCTGCTCACTGTTTGAAATTCAACCGCAGTTAAAAAAAAAAAAAAAAAAAAATTATAGACTCAAACTATACAGCAAAATTACGTTATCTTTATGTATTTATTACAGATGTGCGTCCACTTTGAATTCCCACGCAGCTCTAGTTGACTGTGTCGTATTCATCTGAGGAAGTTGCTAGAAGGCACTGTAAGTGCATCAAATGATGGCAGGGGAGAAATGGCTTTTCATGTCTATTTATTCCTCTCTCAGCAGTGTCAGAACATCATGTTTCAGGGAATGTTTTTCTCCATGCACATTCGAACATATATTAAACTCAATTAAAGTGACAGAACCTTGACTGGTGGCTTCCCATCTTTCAACATTTTCCCTATTGTTCTGCCTCAATCTTCGTCTTTTTAAATTTTTTCCCCCCATTTCAGTATTGTTGACCAAAGCTTGGGTTCACAGTGTACTTCACAGGTTTTTTTTTTTGTTTTGTTTTGTTTTAACCAGATTTTGTCTGACTCTGTTTCCGTTCTTGTATCTGCAGGTGCAGGGGAATCTGGAAAGAGCACCATTGTGAAGCAGATGAAGTGAGTAAAACAAAATGCTTTCATTTGCCTAGCCTCATGCTTCCTCTCTTTTAATACATATTTTTCCCCTTTGAATGTGGTGTATGTATAATAAATCCAATCAAGATCAGTTCAGTCTTAGATGAATATTAATAAGCCTTTTAAGTGTTTGTGTATGTATACACACCCACACACACACACACACACACACACACACACACACACACACACACACACACACCCACACACGTGTGCATATTTGTGTATGTACAGTATTTGTGTGTGCAGTTTGGTTAGTACCCATCAAAAGTAGTCAGTCAGTTATGAGTGTCTGCGTAGGGAATCAAAGGCTAGACTGTTTGGGCCAGTCCCAGAGAAGAGTTACTTTAGCACAATTTGCTGAAAAAGTTATTTCTGGCTGTGATAGGAGGGTGTCAGAACCCACAGTGGATCACAGATTGCTGTCTATGGCGCTGCGTAGCCTCTGAGTGGTCAGAGTACCCATGCCTGACCCCTGCTTACTGCTGAAAGCTCCTGCAATGGGCACGTGAACGTCAGAACTGGAAGATAATGACCTGGATTGCTAAATCACATATTTCTTTTGCATCATGTGGGTGGCTGGGTGTGTGAGCCTCACATACCTGGGCAATATAGATGACTTCAGGATGCAGTATGGGAAGAAGGGATGCTGGCGAAGATGTTTGGGGAACATGACGAAGGGGTTACAATGTTGACTTGGCCTCCAGATTTCCCAGATCTCAACCTGACGGAGGACTAACACGCATGACTTAAAGCAAGGACTTAAAGCATCTGCTGCTAATGTCTTGGTGCCAGATACCACAGATAGCACACCTCCAGAGTCTTTTGGAGTTTTTTGGGTCACACAATTTCTTTTTGTACAATTTCTATTTGTACGTCAGCGGTGTTTGTGACGACATTGGTGTGATACTTTAGCACTGGGTTTTTATGGCACTTATTGTTTATCTTGGTCCATCTTGTGTGGCACAGTATTTCTAGTTGCTTCCCCAGTACCTTTGATTCTGTGCTTTGAGCTAAATGCTCTGCTCATGATTAGTGAACACTGTTGTTATGACGCTGAAAAGCTGCCCTAGTTTTGATGCTTAACTGGGCTTAGTTGTTATGGAAGCATTCTTATTATAATATCTGTGTAGCAGTCTGCGAAAACCCATCAGATATGGATTAATCATGGCAAACAGCCAAAAGTGAGCAGAAACGTAGGCAGACTGTTTCCTGCCTATAACATATTTTCTTTACTTTAGGAAACTGATTGATTAACATATTTCACCAAAACTATTTAGTGATGTTTTGTTTGTCTCTTAACCATGTCCTCTGCAAACAGCATGTTCAGTAAAAAAAAAAAAAAAAAAGGTGACATTGGTCAGTCTGTCTTAACGGTTTCATTGCTATAAAGCTGCTTTGTGACAAAAAAACATTGTTAAAAGTGTTGTAGAAATAGAATTGAATTGATTTGAATTGAGAGGTGCAACAAATAGTTGACGTACATAACTAAAAGACCAAATTAGTAGCCAATGAATTTCATTAGTTGTGGACATCATGTGTTTTACTACAGCACCTCTGACAAATCTGCATTACTGCTTACTGGAGTAAAGTGAGCGATAGTGCGACGGCAATGCTACCATGACCAAAAAACTCCTAAGATTAGAAGCATTTCACTCATAACTCGGCTAAAAATGTCGGGAGCTGCAGCCTCTGATGCCTAAAGCAAGTAAACTCTTTGCTTGGAATACATAATGCAGTTTTCTGATTGAGCGAAAACTTGCTGTTTCAATCATATATGGTTCTGACTTTTCGGCCAGTCGCAGGCTGTGTTCCTGACTGTGTGGCAGTGCTGATCACAAAAGTCTAAACTATTGGGGACGTTGCCCTGCACATTTCAGTGTTTTCCCTCCTCTTACACACTTGCTTCAACTCAGCTGATTAGTTAAATTGGGTGTCCTGGGAAGCTGAGAAAACATTAAAATGTGTACAGTAGATCAGGCGTCCTCCGGGACCATGCTTATGAACCACTGGACTAAGTGACTTAAATCTGCTAGCATCAGGAAAAGATTGAATCTGTTTTCTTAATATTTTAACTTTTAAGTTTGATCAAAAATCACATTATGATTATTTTGACATGTACTGCAATATGTACTTATTAAATTGACTGTTTTTTATTCAATCATATTTATCTATATAACGGCAAATAATGGTACAAATTATCTCATTAAGATAATGTTTGCCAATATTTTTATGTAGAATTCATCAATTTTAGTATTTTGGTCATTTTTTAAAATACTTTTGAGAGAAATTCCTGGCCATGTGTACCTGTAATAAATTGGAGACTTTTGTCATTAAATAATTGTACAGGGTCATATTGCGATTAGGTGTTTTTTTTTTTTTTTTTTTTTAGATTAATTGTGCAATAATGTTTGTCCTCTGATTTGCAGCTGCGTTTCATACAGATTTTGAGGTATTAAAGTATTAAAAGTACTAAATAAATACTGAAATGCTATGTAAATTATGGTGGTGTTTAAATGTCATGTCTAGGACAAAGGTTTTTTTTTTTGTTTTCCTTCTTCTGTTCCATCTTCTGCTTCCTACTCCAGTTGGTGGCAGTGCTGCACCAAATACACATAAGCTCAAAGGTAGAAGAAGCAGAACAAAACACATAAGATCCTTGTGGTTTGCATTTTCTACAGAAATTAGTGTTTTTTTAAGGAATTTTGAAGGATTGAATATTTGAAAGTTTATCTAAATAGTACAAAAAGTGTGAATTTATTCTAAAGTAAAAACAGGTCAAAGGATTCAATAAAATTGCAAAGCTCTAAACACAGTATAGTGCAATACAATACATAAGTATAATCCATAAGAGGGTGCTCCAGGGACCTTGATCCTGAGCTCAAATTCCAGGTTCTCTTATAACATGCCAGTAGGTGGATTGGCTACTCGGCATAACCCATGAACATGAAGGTATAAATGCATCTTATTTAAAGTATTCCTTTAACAGGCTCCTGGTCCATCATGACTCTGACCAGCATAAAGCAGTTTCTGCTGAAGGAAGAAATACAAAATAAAAATATGAAGTATATAAAATATAAATATTTATATCAGCAAAATAAAACATTGCAAACATGATTTTTTTTTCTTTTGTCTGTGAAATGGTTCAGCTTTGCCCCCAGTTTGTCCCATTTATCCTTTATCATCAAATATAAATGGATGCATATGCTTTTTTCTTAATCAAAGGCAGAATAGCAGGTAAACTTGGGTGCTGCACTTTGAAAAGCGACTCATTAATCAGTTTTAATCTAATTTAAATTAAATCTTCAGAAACCATATGGATCTGCCGGATTCAGTAAAATGCAGCAGCGTGATGAATGGGAGCTCCATTCTTCTAGATTCATATCATCTTGCTAAAGAGTGCAAATGCACACTGAGTGGCTTTTGCTTCAGCTTCGATTTACCTTGAGATTTAACTGATTGTACAGACTGATCTTTTCTGTAACCACACCATGGAGGTCTTGGGTCACGATCATCTACAGGAAAAGGCACCACCTTTTAGTTTAGTTTAGCTTCTGGAGTCAAACAATAACCCTCGTATTACGCGAGTGGGGGCTCCACTAAACCCTGAATCATAAACGGATGTGCCTTACCACAGGATATTAAAGCTTGGCAGTCTAGATAAGTTCCATCTGATGAGTGCTAATGTTTAATCATGTTTTTTTTTTTTTTTTTGCTTTGCTGTGATTACTATTGTCAAAAATCGCTCTGTCCCAACAAACACCAGGATATCAAGATTTTAACTGTTTTATAAAAAAATTAGTTGATGCGCAGAGATGAAATTGATCTAAAATCCTGGAATCTGTTAAATAAACAGAAATGAATGACTGCAGTTTAATGATCGGATAGTCTTGGGTAGTCAGCATAAATAATGTATGTTTTGTTCTGTGTATTATTCAGAACATGTACCTTACTCTTTGCTTGATTTGCTTTGGGTAATACTTTCAATGCAATTAAAATGCTGTGATTACTCACAAGTCAGAAGCTCACTCTGGTCTGTCTCTCTACCTCTTTCTCTCACATACGTACATGCAAGCAAGCACTCACACATGGCCTTGAATGGTTTAATAATTCACATTACTCTGGGGCAGTTGGATCCATTTTTTATGAGAGGGGAACGTAAAAAGCTCAAAACCCAGATTATTATACATCAGAAAGATAAAAATGGCCACAGAACAGCTTGCACAGACATTACCTCCCTCCTGTCTTTCCTGCAAGCCACATAATGTTACAGAGGCAAAATAATAGCCCAGTGCTGGTTCATATTTCTGCCAGTGCTGAAGTTATATGGTGGACATATGTGGGCTAGTAAGCCAAGTCTCTTTTACCCTGCGCTATCCTTTTATTTTATTTTTTCTTTTGACACCGAGCTATCCTTCTGTTTTCTTTTAACCTTGTATCTGGCTTTATACTTTGTATGACGCTAATATAGATACATTTCTGTTCAAATCTAGCTTCACTGTAATCTAAACGCACACGCCTTAAAGGAGAAATCCAGCATTGAATGACTTGTATATTAATCTTTATAAATAAACATGAGTTATTTAGTAATGGATTTAGGAGTTTCAGCCATACCCAGTTCTGTTTTTCACTTCGGGTTAATAGTCCCTATATCACCTTAAAATACCAATTGACTAACTGCTGATAGAAGGACAAGTACTTAATGAGACTGATACAGCAGTGCTTTAGTCTGTCCAGCTGTCCTCCCTCTTACATATGGTATGCTTAACAAACAAATAGTGCCAAAGCTTAAATTTTCATGCAAATACTGTCATCATTAATTAGCACCACTGTGCTCATCATTGCAAGCCGAGTTTCTGCCTCAACTCATGCGGCTTGTGTAGGTGCATTGCATTCTATACCTCAGTCTGTTTTGATTATTTAACTACTTTGTTCGTAGATTTTACAGAGTTCATATTGTACATTAATTTTTAAAAAATGGTGAGTTTAAAAGAAACTTTTATTCCTTTTTTTTAGGGGTCAGCGGTAGAGCTGTAGATCATGGGTAGACTGTTGATTAGTTTCGATTTTTTGCCGTTGCAATTTTCGGTTTGAATCAGTAGCACTAAAGTTTATTGTCAGATTTGACCGAAGCAGCTATATTTCTTATGACCTTTGAAGTATTAAAATTACTAAAAGTGGTGGGGGGTTTATTTAATAAACCTTGAAAGGCTGTGTAACTTTTTTTTTTTTTTTTTTTTTTAACTGTTTTTTAACATGTCCCTGGAAAAGTGATTTTATAATTTTTCCAATTCATACTCCAGCCCAGTAGGTGGTAGCATTGCACCAACTGCACATAAACTTAAAGTTTTAGCGATACTCTTTCAAAACGCAAGTATTCAAAGACGAAACAGTTTCTATTTTGTCTATATTATTTTTGCTAATCTTACTGTATGTTATATTTTTAAGAAAGTTCTCAGTTTTAGTCCATGATTTTGTCTAAATGAATCGATTCTAAAACAAAAACTGACCCAATGATTCTGACACTTGCCAGCAGCAGCTTTCTAGTTAACAGTGAACTTCACCGTTATCATGTACAATATATAGCAATATATAAGGGTTTGGGGTCAAAGATCTGCATTGTTTTTCTTCTTTTTTTTAATTTTTTATTCATATCATCTGTAATGTCTCAAAGATATCTTACGTCAGCACTGCACATCCTCTATGATTGGAGGCTGTCTTGACTGATCAAAGCAAAACTGGTGATTCTGTCTCATACCTGATTTCTTTCACCTTTCAGAATCATCCATGAAGACGGCTACTCGGAAGACGAATGTAAGCAGTACAGAGCTGTGGTGTACAGCAACACCATCCAGTCTATAATGGCCATCATCAAAGCCATGAGCAACCTCAAGATTGATTATGGAGATACGGCGAGAACGGTAGGAAACCTGGATGCTGGATTCTTTTTGAAAGTGCATACTGTCTATAATATAATCTCAATATTTTATATGTGATGAAAATTAAAAAAGTGTCTAACTTGCTTCTTGATCGTAAGACACATTAACAGTGGCTCACCCACAGAATGATGACATTTTTAGTTTTGAGCGATTAATTTTCTGTGACATTTGACAAGTTGTACTGAACAGTGAATCACAACCTAATCTCACGGCTGAGTAGTCCAAGATAAGGTTTATTATAATTCCATTCCTTCATTTTCGTTTCAAGTTTATTTACCAATGCTATTTAGTCTTCCAGTAAACCGATGATTTGCTGTGTGTTCATGTGTGTGTAGGATGATGCAAAGCAGCTCTTTGCACTCTCTGCTGCAGCAGAAGAGCAGGGAATCCTCCCAGACGACTTGGCCAACGTGATCCGCAGACTGTGGGCTGACAGCGGGGTGCAGGGCTGCTTCAGTCGCTCCAGAGAGTACCAGCTCAATGACTCTGCTGCCTAGTGAGTATACTTACACACACAAGAATCTTGTGCTTCTCACAAAAGTATTTAACTGCGACAAATTACTTAATTCCCTTTCAGTTAGATTGCATCAGTACACATACACAAGCATATTAATACACTATGTTCCTGTTTCACACAGGAAGCTCTCTAGGTTGTTAACCTTGCACCTGTCACTTTTAGGGAGGTTCAAGCAATCTACATAATGCAGTCACAATATGTGCACACACCTAATATTTCTGCCACAATAAACGTTGATGTGTGACGGAAATTCTTTCTCTGCCTCCATCTCTGCCGAAATCTATTCCAAGTTTTTCTTCCTTCCTGTGTATGTATTTTTCATTTTGAAGACCAAAGTACCTATCCATTCCTCACAGCTTAACTCGATCCTGTATTCCCCATTTGCTTTAATAGCTAATGAGAAATGAAGGTGAATGCAAAGGCAGAAGGAAGGTAAACAAATCAGAAAAGTTTTTCTTGAATTTGTACACGCAATGGTTACAGTGGCACAGGCATGTAGGTACTGAATAGCAGTGCCTCATTTTCAACATTATTTGTTTAGAAATGTTATGACATTTGGTGCTATCGCACTCCCGTCTGTCTTAATTGCTAATATTTAATCTGCTTTAAAGGCATGTGGATAACATTTAGCATGCTGTTCAGCAAAATCTCTTAATATTAACATTTATCCTTTAATATATATTTTTAATCGTGCTGGGTGTCACATTAATTGTAGAGTGCAGATGGAGGCTGTTGTAGAACATCCCAAGACTTCTTAGCTAAAGCTTCTCATTCATCTCCTTGCAATGTTACTTGTTCTGTCAGCTGACGTCCACTCCAGAACAGTACTTTCTGAAATATTTCTAAGAAATCTAGCCTCACTGGGAATTTGGTAATAAGAATTTATGTCACCCGGGGTCCTCTTAGTTGAAATAAGAAATATGAAATGCCTTGATAAAGGAGACGGTGCGGAATTAGATAATGAGATTCATCCTGTGATCAGAGAAGTGCTTCATTTTCAACTAATTTATAATGACAATGGGATGTATTTATGGGATGGTGGATTTGCGGTTGCTATGCGTTGTCATGGAAATAGAACTTGCAATCTGTTCTCTCTAAGGTTAATATGAGGAAAAGCATTCATATGTTCAGAGGATATATGATTTAATATTCATATTTTAGCAGAAAGAATATTAATTATCTATTGCTATCAATGATCATGATGCATACTCATAGTGATGATGTTTAGTTTTTGCCAACTTGTGTTTGTTGGCTTTTGTTGTTTATTAATCACATTAGCATTTTCTGGTGAAGCATGCCTCTTTAGCGACTCCCAAGCTGCAATGCACCCATGTATTTTAACTTCTAACATAAGTTAGTTTATGGCCCAGATGGCTTTACTGTGGAACAGAGAGCACGAAGGGCTGTTTTGCATCTTACAGGTTCGTGTTGACTGCCACAGGGGACACGGATGAGAATGTGTAATCTCCACGGTGCACAGACAAGTTCTCTTTAGACTGTCCTCTTACCAAAGATCTGCAGCTAGCACTGCGGGATATGAGGGGAGAATGATCATTGAATTGTGCCATAATCAGTGTGTTTCACAGCACAGATTTTTGTGCACTCTTTGTTCATGCAGTTGGACTTTATCGAAGTGTTGTGTTATGAATAATTTTGACCCAAGATGCCCCAGATTTTAGCAGATTAACAACTCTTTTTCCCAAACCGCAGCCTCACCTTTTCCAGTGCTCATCTTTCAGGCAGGAGTAACGCGTATAAACAGTCAGTGTGATAAATGAGAGAGGGAACAAAGGAGGGAGAGAGAGCAAGCCAACGTTGCCATAGAAATGGTCTCACTTAGCAAAGTGTGCAGGACTATAGCGTGTCCGTTAGAGATGGCTCAATGAGCTAACAGGGTTATTTCTGGCCCAGGAGAGAGAGAACCTGTTCCTGCCATGCTGCCAGCTACAGTAGCCTTGAAAGATGTTTGTGCTGTTTGAGTTTCATAGAATTATATTTGGATGTGCTTCTTTTTGTCTCTCCAAGAAATGTAAAAGGTTATGGGTTCTTATGTGTAAATAGAGATGATCAGTCAAGGTCAAAGCTTTCTTTAGTGGTTGTGTTATGCGTTAACAATTTATTTATCTCATATCTGAGCTGATTTATCATTATACTCATCAGGCTAACGATGTGTTTGTGTGTTTTAGTTATCTGAATGATCTTGAGAGGATAGCACGAGGAGACTACATTCCCACCCAACAGGACGTGTTGAGGACCAGAGTGAAAACTACCGGCATCGTCGAGACACACTTCACTTTCAAGGACTTGCACTTCAAGTAAGAGACCGCCCTGACACTCGTCTGCTCTTTCTCTCGTGTCCACGTGTGTACTCGTCTTTCTCTCCATGTGCTTCTGCAGAGGTGCCAACCGCATTGATTTAACTCAAAGCGTTTATCTTTTTTTTAAATTTATTTATTTATTTATTTTTTTACCTCGATGCTCAAGCCACTTGATAAATTGTGTGTTGCTGCTCCTTCGGTTAAAGTTGTGGTCAGAACAAATATAAATAAAATTTGTGTGAAGGAAATGGCCATTGTCTGTAAGGGAAAGGATACCGGATGTGAAAGACTCATTTGTTTTTTTCAGCTGTTCATCGTGCTTAACTGTGACTTTATGGAGGTGAAGCCAGTAGGAAAGATAATTAGCAAATTTTCACTTGGGGTTTATTTGGAGATGTTTGCCTATAGTCTCTGCAAACCGACACTTGGCTAGAAGCAACTTACTGTTGGTTTTTTGTTCACCTCGCTGGTATCACATGATCAGTTACTCTACCTGTTAGTAGAAAACATGACTAGATGTTAGCAAGGGAATTTGAAATTGATTTTTCTATGGACATATAAGTTTTTCTATGAGAAATAAACAAGTTTTGGCATTTATGTAAGTGTGTTTAGTAATAAGAGTGCATGATGTTTATTTTGTATTAAGTTAGTAGCTCTGACATGGAATCCATTGGAACACTGGACATGTGCTCTGTTCATTTTAAATCAGTTGTATAAAGTAGGCTTATCAGAAGTGTTTATAATCCAAATATGGCAGGAGTTGATTGTCCTGTCCATTGTGTGTGAAATTCTGTTGCTTTTTTTTTTTCCTGTCTGTCTACAATCGAACTTGTTAGCAGTCTTGGCACTTCTTATGTATCTGTCAGTTTGCCTATAGTTATACTAGTGCTATTTTGTTGAGATATTAAGACACTGAGTATGATTTAGGGGAAATAAAATAAGCTCTAATAGCCCAGTGCTGTGCCACCCTCAGTCCATCACCTCGTCTGTTTTATATAATGAATAAAACATCATGATCAATAGAGCAAGTCAGAAATGTTGCTTCTTCTCTTGTTCCACTCATGTAACCTTAGAAAGTTGTCTCCTGGTGACAGTAATAAAAGCTCAGTTATTGTCTGGACAGATGGACTGCAGATATCAAATCAGTACAAGTGTGTATTATACACTCTGTGCTTTAAAACACCCGGAATGAAAGATGGCCATAATTGAGTTGTGAAACATCTCCATTGTGTTGGATGGCATCATTACCTGGATGCTGAGGCTGTAGGAGCTTGCTGTAAATGTAGCTTAATGCTTCCCCCCTACCATGTGCTTAATGAAATCTTAATGTTAAAGAGCAAGGACAATGCGCCTCTCTCTGTGTCTGTCTCTGTCTCAAGGATGTTTGATGTTGGAGGGCAGAGGTCTGAGAGGAAGAAATGGATCCACTGCTTTGAAGGAGTGACTGCCATCATCTTCTGTGTGGCTCTAAGTGCCTACGACCTGATGCTGGCTGAGGATGAAGAGATGGTGAGGACAATAGCGCTTTGACTTTCAGCAGCACTTGGCTTTAGGTCTATGGCTTGGTCCTTGTTCATGGCAAACAGTGAGATATGTTTGACTTGTATGTTACAATTATGAACGCTTGAGATGAGAAGAGCATGCGCCATAGCTATGCTTACTGTCCATCTTGTTTAGTACACCAGCATTCACGCAGTTATCTAATCATCTATTCATGTGTATGAAAAAAAGAAATGCAGATTCATGTCAAGAGCTCTGATCAGAATGAAGAAAAAATGTCATTGCCATTGTGTCTTTGATAATGGCATGGATATTGCGCCAGATGGGCTGGTTTGTGTATTTCAGAAACTGCTGATCTTCTAGGATTGATTTAAGCTGTGAGTAAATATGACATCGTAAATAGCTCAAACTCACTCTTTACAACTGTGGTGAGCAGAACAGTATATCAGCATGCACAAAAACATTGAAATTTACCTTTGATGGATTACAACAATGAAGGACATCAGTTTCTGCTTGAGACAGCCACCAATAGGAATCTGAGGCTATTATGACAAAAACCCTAAAAAAATGGACAATTAAAGATAAGGGATGAATAACTAACCTGGTCTTTTTCCTGTTTTTAACCGTCTAGCAGTTTGTGAAATACTCTAACCAAAAAGCATATCTCAAAGTCACAGAGATCAATATCGTCATAAGATGTCAACATTAACTGATGCTCTTGACCTGTATGTGCTTTATGCAATGTGCTGCTGCTAATGAGATAACTGAATGAAATGGGCAGTTGTACAGGTGATTATATTAAAGTGACCACTGAGTGTTTGTAGCTTAGCTAAAAGAAGCATGAAGTTGTGGCTCCCCCTTGTGGCCACTTCACTGTGCTAGCGCTCAGGTGTTTTTTTTTTTTTTTAACATTCCCTTATCACGTTTTGTTTCTTTTTTATATATAGAATCGGATGCATGAGAGCATGAAGCTCTTTGACTCCATCTGCAACAATAAATGGTTCACAGAGACCTCCATCATCCTCTTTCTCAATAAGAAGGATCTGTTTGAGGAGAAGATCACACGCAGCCCTCTGACCATCTGCTTTCCTGAGTATACAGGTCTGTAAGACTAGTGCTGACTGTTCTTGTTAGCAAGGTTGACGAGCAGCTGTGTGCCATCTGATCATCGTCTGTATGTGGTGTTATCTAATATCGCAGATAATGGTGGTGTTTATTATTTCTTATGGTATTACTTGGCTATAGTACATGCAGTGTTCATGTGTTAACTAATCCTCAACTGAATGCTAAGATAGCAATCCTTCTTATAAAGTTATCCTTCTTATAAAAGTTACATTTCTGCCTTTTGGCAGACAGTTGTCTCTGCATACATCAGAATATGCATTTTGTTTATAGACAACTTCAGAAGGGAAATATTTAGCATTTTTAGATATCATATGTTGTTTAAACCTGGACAACATTAGTTCATTTTCCTTTGCGTAAATTTGTTTATCCATCTGTATTTTTTGAAGCAACTTTTGACCCAGATAAAATTGTATTGTACTAAGGTCTACTTTTTTCAGCTGTACTGTGACCTAAAGTATATGGTTTATTTTAGTTTAAGATTTATATACTTCCTAAATTTTATAGGTATACGTGACAAATTGGAACTTGTTGACTGGTGCCCACTAGTTGATGTTTTCCTCATTTTTCTGTTGTTTAGGAGCCAACAAATATGACGAAGCAGCAAGCTACATCCAGACCAAGTTTGAGGATCTGAACAAGAAGAAAGATACAAAAGAGATCTACACCCACTTTACCTGCGCCACCGACACAAAGAACGTGCAGTTTGTGTTTGATGCAGTCACCGATGTCATCATCAAAAACAACCTGAAGGACTGCGGGCTTTTCTAATGACAGTCAGGGAACATGCCAAGGTACACACACATACGGATTTCACAGAAATGATAGCCAATCAACTTCACATTCTCACAAAAAAAAAAAAAAAACATTTAAAATATATTTATATATATTTGTTTACATTTTTTTCTTCCTCTCTCATGTATTGTTTCTTCAGGAAGAGCTCAGCTGTGTGGTGCACCTGCATTAGCGCCGGACATCACAATGCCAGACTGCCTACAGCCATCCAGACAAGCTGAATTTTCATCTAATACCTTTTGGGGAGTGGGAGGGGGGGCAAGAGCCACAGCAAAGAGAATATATAGGATGCATAATCCCACAAGTCATCTAATTTTTATTCCTTTTTTGTAAATATTATGAGGTTATTTTCTTTAGATTTAAAAAGGCAACAAATCGTTTCTGATGTTTGTTTTTCCTCCTTGACTTTTGTTTTTGAGTACGACAGCGCAAAAGAAGAGAATGGGGGGAGAAAAATATTTGATAAATAAAATTTCTTTTTCTTTAACAAATGTGTGAATCTTAATAAACGTTCCTGTGTAATGTCTTTTGTAAAAGCTATGTATGCACCGATCGGGATCAGATCAACTTTTGCTTTGGTCTTTTTTTCCCCCCTACTAGTTACACATGGATTCCACATTCCTGGCTTAGCTGTATGATGTGCTGTGTAATGGACCACATTTAAAATGAATGATGATAATGAAATAAAAAGAACCAATAGCTTGCTCTGGTTCAGCCACAGTGCGACACGCTCTCAGTAATTCGTCTTAACTCGTTTAACATTCTCAAATCCTAGCTTCACTTTGCTCAGCACTGTACAACTGTGACTAATATGTAAGATTCATAACTATGTCTTTGCTCGTCCCTTTGTGTTCCTGCCCCAACTCTTTCATTCTGTTTTGTGCCTTGACTTCTGTTTTTTCCCCACATTGTCTGTAGAGTTTAGAGCAATTTCAGTTTGCAGTATGTAATGAAGATTTTAAACATGAGGTTTGTGCTTTTAGCAGACAATAAAAAACGTGAACGCCATCTGATTAATATAAAAATGCCATGAAATGTTTTATTGAAAATAAAACTTGATTTCACAACTGTGAACTGTGCGTTTGCTTCCATTTTGTCTTAATGTTTTTTTGTTGTAATGATGATTATGTATTCATTAAGCTGATGTTTGGTTAGGCAGTGTCCTTGAGCTAAAAATAAGAGCAACCTCAGTACTTATTCTAGATGAATACCACACGACTTAGACTTTATCACCATCATAAAAACAACTTTGTCTAATTCAATTTCAATTGAGTTAAACTGTATTTTTATACCACTAGTAACTGTTTGTCACAAAACTGCCTTTTAAATTTGTGAATGTGTATCAAAATTGTGGACAAAACAATGGTCACGATGGCAAAGGAAGAACTCCCTAAAATGACAAGTTTGAGAGGAACCAGACTCAAAGGAGAGCTCATCCTCATTTGATCAATCATAATTTTTAACTTAATATTTATCAGGTGTTCAATAATGGACACTCGAGTATAAATTCTTAGCAACTGCATCCCTAAGGCCATCCTAGGATTGAACATCCATTCTTTTTAATAAGTACAAAAAGAAGTAGCGAAGTAGGGGCCTCAGGCTGGATCAGGTAGGTCTGAAAGGCAGTTGTTAGATTTGAATTTGGAACCTTCTGGTTACTAGCAAAGATCTGCCAAGCCTCCACTGCAGTCTTTTTGGGCAGGATACACTGCCTTTCTTTTTTTATTTTCTTTATTTATTTATTTTTACTCAATCTGAGGAAAAATTAAGCACTTTTTGAGAACCGTTGTCCTATACACGAACTCATCAAGGGTGCTAACAGAGGGAATATTATTCAGATAACATTTTATATTATTATACAGGGTGGGTGAAAATTAACAAGGCAATATTTAATTGCTATAGAACTTGTAGTATCACTGGAGCACCACCCTAAGGCACACCACTCCATTTTGCTATTACTGTGTGTACATCTTTAGACCAGTATTTTCCTGGATATTGGCTGACACAGACCTTCAAGAAGTCCAGATCTTACTCCATGTGATTTTTTTTTCCTGTGGGGCAACGCAAAGGAGGAGGAGTACAGGACAAAGCATCGCACACTAGAGGACTTGGAGGCACGGATTTAGGAGGTTCTCAGCAATATGCAATATCTCAATAACTTCCTTGAGAATGAAACTGGTTGACATCACTGGTGCCTGAGTTGAAATTTTAAGATTTGCTTTTGTTTTCTTCTGTAATAAAGTACATGCAATATTTGTTTCAAATACATTTATTTGAGAAGAATGAACTATATTAACAGTATATAATGCTTTTAAACAGTTTATAATGTTACTTTTCACCTACCCTGTACTGTATGCATACACCAGGGTACAGTTTGACAAAACAATAGCCCCAGGACTAAATATAAATAATTTAAAAAGTGTAAATAACCCGACACAGGATATTATGTGAGAAACAGTTTAGTCTGACGCTGCAGTCCAAAGCTGAAAAACGAATTAGCAATTCGAATTAATTCAGTGTTCAATTAAATTTATTTTAAAACCACATTTAAAACAGAATCTGAAAAAAGTGATGTACAGGTGAGGATTTTTCAAAGTATGAAAAGGAATAAAAATGCACATTTAAAACAGCATGCATGTCAAATCACGGTTATAACAATCCATTAAATTCAGGTAGTGTATAAAGAGCAGTACTGGTGCCTGTCAATACAAGGTCAAATGATTTCCCAGGATCAGATTCAGACAAATCTAAAGTGAGAGTTGTGTGGATATGTGTACATTCAGCCACAAGGGCATTAGAGTGTTTGGACACTGATGTAAGGTGAAGAGGCCTGGCATACAGTCAGCATTCCAGTTCTTGCTGCGAGTGTTCAGTATGGTTGCGGTCAAGGCTTTACGATGGTCACTCGTCTTCTTTTACATTAACATTGGAAAATCAGGATTCAACCGTGTACTGGGGTATTGTCTGGAAAATTCTGATAGCAGCTTGGAGAAGATCCACAAGTGGATTTAAGTTGCCCAAAAACTTTTGGCCATGGTAATGATATAGATTAAATCTGGTGCAATATTGTATGAACTGATTTGTTTGCTATTTTGTGCCTGATTTCACCCATGAAGTGGATTTTATTTAATGTTCCTTTTTTAAAAAGGTCAGTGATCAGACCATAAGTGTTGAAAACAGCAGCATCTACATGCAATGGTCTGTGAACAAGAGATTAAAATCACCCATTCTGAAATGGCCGGTTGCACGTCGCAGGCATCCTTAAACGGTTTGTCTTGTTTTGTGTGCAGTCTGTTGCAATGATGAGCATCAGCATTCAAATGCAAACCTCCAGTCGTTCAAGGTCCATATGGTGGAAGTGTCAGTTGATTGCATTTAAATGGCAGAGCCATTTGCTGTTCATGAGGGACAGTCATTCGGTATGGGAAGTGGAATTGCTGTTAGTTGTCTATGAACACTGTGATGAATTGGCACGTCTTCCAGGGTGCACCCTGCTAAGTTCCCTGGGATAGGCTCCAGGAACCCATGACCCTACACCGAATAAGGGGTATAAAAAATATAATAGACTGGCAGATAGGGCGATAATATTTTTTATAAACAGTTTGCATTTATTATCCGTATGTAAATCGGTTGCATTGTTCCAGATTTATCCATTAAGTCTACTTAAAAAATTCTACTTGTGACCACTTATAAAAAAAATAGAAATAATAAAAATAATAAAGTACACTGGAGATAGAGACGAACACAAACTCATACTATCTATTCCTGAGTCTTTACCCGAGGATCTCAAACTTATATTCAGAGGCCCGAATCTGATTTATATTCAAGGTCAAATGTCTGGAAAGATTGTTAATAAGCAAATGACTTTGATTAAACTTCCTTATAACTTAAAAGCAGGGTTTTGTGGAAAACAGTGCAACTGAGTGCAATCAGATACTTAAACCGAAGCAACTATGAAGCAACATGCATTCCAGTGTCAGGAAGATTCAAAATATACTCCAAATGTAAAAGTAATACAGTAACACTGTTTGTTAATTGTTGCCTGTGAACCTAAACAACTGTAAATTTCAACGTTAAAATGTTCTGGAAAAAAAGGAAATGGAATTTAAAATTTAGCATGCAAATGGTATGCCACGTGGAAGGCTAATTGTGAACAGTAGCCTGTTAGCCAGCCCTTAAACTGTGACGTTAAACACAGTAATCAATGACTGTTAACTTTGCCATGACATCGTACAAATAAACTATTAATATATATATTTTTATTTCAAGATAGGAAACAAACACTTCATTACATTGTTATTAGTCCATTTCTATTTTGCCCCCTAGGAGCGGAATTGCGCCGGTATTTCAATCTTTGCATATTGTTGCTGAGGGGTTTGATTGGTGCGTCACAATATGTGTGCTGAGTTGCAGCGTGCTGAGGCTAGCTGCAATAGCAACAGGAGACCACAGGGTGGCAGTCAGTGTCCATTTCACGTTTCACTTTTCTGTTTATGAAAAGGGTGGTGCAGGTTCGAGGCCACAAATGTCGCAGGAAATAACGAAAAAAAAAAAAAAGCTAACATTAAATTTGTGTTTAATATTACGTTTGTAGTTTTGCTACACTTTCCCCCACTTTGACCACCAGCCTTGCATTTAGTTTAATACGTTAAAAAAATCTTTACAAAATGTAGACGACTTTCAGTTTGAGCAGTAAAATATAATAATAATAATAAATTATATTATCTAATCGAAGTTGGTTTTTGTTTCAGTTTTCTATATTAACGATACAAATAAGCAACCTCACACAATCCTAATGGCCAAATAAAGTACTGAAATAAATTTAAGCTATCTTTAAAACAATTATTTCAAACTATTTACGATTAAAACACACAAGCTGCCATATGACCAAAGGTCCAAATAATTTGCTAATTGTTTAATTAATTTTCAAGCAAAGGTACAGTGAATTAAAATGTATTTTTCCCAATATATTTAGCGTACTAAATGTTCGTTTGAAGGAAATTTTCTAAATACAAAAAATGTAAATGCATTTTAAAATAAACGCCCACTGCACTTTGCACTGAATATCACTTGTTATTACTCTTGAAATATAAAAGCCACACGCAAACCAACTTATCAATATTTTCCCTATATAATAATAAAAATATTCCTAATAATAATAATAATAATAATTTTGTATTCTAATTAATGCATCGTTTTAAAATAAAATCACACCAATTTTATACGAGCTGACAAGATTATTCTGTGAAACATTTTTACTAGATCCTATTAGATAAAAAAAAAAAAGTTTTTCTGTCACGCGCTTCATTTAACTTTGTTGCTTTTTTTCTCGTCGAGGTGAGAAGTGTTATTTTCTGGCTCACGTTTCAGCTCGCTGCTGATTGGCTGGCTACAGGATGGTCGCCTCTGATTGGCTGAACCTGAAGCCGCTGCAGACGAACGATGCGCTGAAATGCGCGCTCTCGCAGCTGCACGCGCTCTGAAGGCTTGAGGGGAGCAGGAGTGTGTGTGTGTTACTACAGATAGGCTGAGAACTTCACATTCACCCAACTGCGATATATCCGAGTTAGTATTTACACACCAGAGCAAGCTGATGACTGATTTAACATTCTGACGTAGTTTTTTTGGGATATAATTGAAATAATGTCTGATTTTGCTCTTCTTTTGCCCCCAGACTTTAAAAGGATATAATATTCAGGAGAGAAACAAAATGGTAAGTGTCTAACTTTAAGATACTGCATGTTGAACTTGCATAACACTTCATATGTATTTTTATTTTCTTTTATTTTCATATTTATTTGTGTAGTGTTAAAACAAAATTTAAGCCTTTCTTATTTCTCTTATTCTTATTTCTCCTAACACACACACACACACACACACACACACACACACACACACACACACAATACACACACACAGAGGGGGAGAGAGAGAGGGAGAGAGAGTTTATTCTGTTAGGCTCACCAAATGGTTGAACAACAACCCTACTTGTCAGTTATTTGCAGGGCAATATAAAACTTCAAAAATCCTTTTTTGTTTGCACAATTTGAACTTTTGCAATACAAATGTCTCCGAAGGCTGGAGTATTCATACACACATTTCAAACAGATGTTTCTGTGGTTGGATGAATAATGGCATCATCACCAGTTAATGAAGAGCATCTGGTCAAATTATTACCGCAAAATATTTTCTCATAACTCAGACTTCATTACTGTTCTATCCTGCGATGCACACTGGAGTCTTAACCTAAAGGTTTCACTTGCAAGGCAAGTTGGACTGTAGTCTGTCAGTTTCCTTATTGTGGGACTTAAAAAGTAATAATAATAATAATAATAATAATAATAATAATAAAAACATTTTAAATGTATGTGTTTTAAATTTTTTTGTGATTGATTGGGAAAGAAAGCATTTGAGATTCATTAAATATCCTCCACTCAATTGTATCGATTTTATGCGGCTGTAAACCACAGCTGGTTCGATCTCTTTTAGAGCCAAATAGTTAATTCCTCACAGCTGTGATAACAGCCCTGAGTGGTCTCCAAACTGTGCCTCAAGTTTCACCGCAGGCTGTAAACTAACTGTACTGATGCAAGTCACCGGCGTTCTACAAAAACACCAGTGGCACATTATTGCAAGTGAAAGAAAAACAGATCTAGAGTTTAGGGAGAGTTTAGAAAAGCCCTGTGCTGCAGAGTTGTTGATTAGTTGGTGATATGATCACGTGATATGATATGCTCATGAGTCAAGACTGTATGTGGATTTAAAGTTTTAAACCAAGAATCTATTCTTCAATATGAACTATGACCTGCATTGTACAGTGTTGTTAAAACAGATGTCATTTCCCCTAATGACCTGTGGGCATGTGCTACAGGGCTTTGTCATGCTTTACTTTCTTCCACCTTTTCCTCTCCTGTCGAGGAGGCAGGGGTGTATCGTACTCACATCCTGCTTCCACAGCCGACTCGGATATGACTGCATTCCCTGTGCGCTGAATCTTACACGCTCGCACTGTTGTTTAACTTTTCTCCTACTAAAATGTCTGGTTGTCTTTATATGGATGCCAAATGTTCTGTGGTTATCTGCTCTAAGGCTTGTTAAGTGCAGCTGCTCAATGTACTAGCTAACTTTGGTCTCCTTTAATGTGAATCAATGGAAAAGATTAGTCATGTAATGGACGTATATGTTCTGAAGCTGCTTTGTTTTAAAAACCCTCCATTTTTCTGTCCTCCTTTTAAACAGTTGTGTGTGCGGAATTCGGGTGACTGCTTCAGGGACCAGATGCGGCACATGATACGCTCAGTGCAAGACCTGAAGCAGCTGCGGGAGCCCGGTGAACCAAAGAAATGCTCGTATGCAGTGACACGAGCTTGCCATCGGAGAGCACAACAGCGGGAACGCCTGGCCCGTCTTCGGATCTCCCAGTCCAGCGATGGCAGCACTTACGACTCGGCTTGCTGTTTGGCGAGTCCATTGGAGGAAGAACAGGATGAGGAAGATGCTGCTGGACATCTGCCTCAAGGTTCGCCTCGTAGTGAGAAGAGTGTGGACTTTGATTCAGGATATTCTGAGGCTTCTTGGCAGGACGAGGGTGTGGTCCTGCGGCGGACAAGGAATGTGCGCGTTTCATCCTCTGCCTGTGTCCGCACTAACCGTATTCGTCCCAAATCGACCTCGGATGCTTGTCTGGAACGCTGGACGTCATTTGAGGCGAGCGAACCTGAGGACTGGACCACATCCCTGTTGACAAGAGGCCGCAACAGGCAGCCTCTAGTGCTGGGAGACAACAGCTTTGCAGACCTCATTAAAAACTGGATGGACCTTCCTGAGTGTCCTGATGTGACCGATTTAAAGCCCAACCCAAGCAGCAAACTAGCCAAAGACTTTCTGGTTAATGTGAGGCGGAAACTAGCTATCATGTCCAAGGGAATAGAAGGAAGAGGGAAGTCTGCAGAGCCTTGCACAAAGAGGATGTCATGTCCTGTTGGGTTTCAGATTGCAAAGCCCTTCTTTCACCAGTCACACACTGGGCTGCATCAGCTGGAAACAGATTTTTACCAGTTCAGTGCCCTCATGAAGAGTGGAAGCAGACAGCCTATTATATGCAATGACATTATTGGCTATATCTGAGGCCTTCTCATAATGATGGACTTTAAGACTGGATGAGAATGTGCATAAATATTTTTTTTCAATAAAAGTATGTGTAAATAACATGTGAAGTAAAATAAAAATTTCTGGATAATACTACAAAGACTGTTGGAAGACTTATTTTAAGCATTTAAAACTTGTCATTTGAACCACTGGGATCATTAATACTTTTCAAATCTTTATGCATCCTAATATCTATGCAACATTCACAGAAGTAAGCAGAGTACATCAATGATATGAGAATGGGATCTGATTTTAATGACTGATTATAATCCTTGTCTAAGTTCAGGCTTGTGTCTGTGCTATAGCTTAAAAATGCGGTCCAGATTTACACTTATGCTTGGGCGTGTACATTGGGCAATAGGCATGATGGGTGCATCCCTCCATGTGCTTTCCATCTCACCCTAACATGCCTATCATTCTGGAATAGGGTCAGTCTGGACCCTTTTCCATTGCTCCATTAGTCTCACTAACAATTTTCATGTCACCCCATAGCTGTTTTGTCTTTTGTTTGTGGGTTCTTGTCACACTGTATGAAAATACTCTTACTTTCACTATTAACTATGTCTTTGATTGCTACTTTAAAAAATTTCTGACGACATTTCTTCTGTGAAATTCACCAATACACTGTCAGGTTTTAATAATGCATTGGATAAGGCAGTTCTTAACCCAGTTCCAGTCATTTGAATGTTTTCTTTGCTTGATGCAGTGCAATAATTCAACCCTTCTGGAACAGCAACTATTTTTTTTTGGCCAGGCAGTGTAGTATAATACTTTTAAAACACTATATATGTATACAGACTGACATGAACAGCCTTAGCACGTGTACCTACTCACTCATCATCTATACTACTTTAGCCAGTATTCAGGGTCGCGGGGGGCCTGGAGCCTATCCTAGGAGACTTAGGGCATGAAGCGGGTACACCCTGGACAGTTTGCCAATCCATCGCAGGGCACTCACCAATACACGCACTTTACACACTAAGGGCAATTTGTGAACGTCACTTAGCCTAAGTCTTTGGACTGTGGGAGGAAACTCACTTAGCCTAAGTCCCCACCAAGCATGGGGAGAACATGCAAACTCCATGCACACAGAGATGAGAATCGAGCCTGGACCTGGAGGTGCAAGGTGACAGTGCTAACCACTACATCATCCCAGCCCATGTGTACCAGCTACAAACCAATTCCATTTATTCATATATGGAGGGAAAAAGGCCACAATTGAAATTACAGTCGTGAAATGTATGTACACAGCTGTCATAGCAACTGTGTGTTAGTTTCGCTATGCCACTGCAGCTGTGTGCTAATGTAATTAAACCAGTGGTCATGTCAGGTCTGCTGAATACTCGTCTGCTTGGCTACAAGTTTCAAAGGAAGAAGGGAACCCCACGGTTTTGTTTACGTTTAAGGATGAAGAGGATGATCATGTCAACACCTCATCAGAGACGCCTGTAGTGGAGTTTTTTTGCACTCCTGCGTGGCTCGTCAGTAAGAAGTTCATTGTGTGTTCTGAGATTAGGGGGTGCAGCTGGATCAGTCTACTGGGTCCAGATGGTAAAAAATAAAGCTTGAACCTTGAACAAACTCACTTAACCTCTTTAAAAAAAAAATACAATCCATCACAAGTGCGCATACACATGATTCTCCTAAAATAGTTTCAGATGTTGAGGTCTTTTAGAAGGTTGAGTTTAGCCTTAGTTTGAGTTAAAGTAGACCACATCACTGATTTCAACTTCATCCTCTGGCATGAATGAATGGTCTGATGAGTAGATGTTCGGTATGCAAAGAATAAAGTAATGTTACATGAAAGAAACCCGCAAGGGGTGAATGGGAGTGATGTGGCTCAACATGAAGCTGAGGCTGATTCCCACCCCAAAGCATACCCTTTTATATCTGTGATTGGATACTCAATTAAATTTTTCATTTTGTATTAAATGGCATACATTTGAAACATTTATAGTTGTGCGTAATGTTGTGGAATGTCCTTGAAACTAATGAGATCCAGTTATCACTTTCTTTGTAGGAACCAAAGTCATTTGTCCTCTTTTCTGCCCAAAATCTTACTGACATTATGAAGCACTGACAGTGGAGATAAATGTTACATACACATATCCTTGCGGAAAGCTTTGATAAGACCTTCATTTTTATAAATTATAACAGTTTGGAAAAATGCATTTATTATAAGGCTTAGACTATGTGTACCGTCTGCCATACAACTCCCTGTGTAGGAATCACTATAGGAATGAAAATGATAATATTTTGAATGACACCCAGAACTATTTCCAGAGCCATGCTGTTATATATAACTTTCAGATTTAAGAATTCAGTGTGCTATAAAATATCCATCCTATGACACTGACTCATATCAAGCAATATGCATGATTTAAGGTTGAAAATCAGATATTGAGATGTTCCGATGCTGTACATGGAAAAAACATATGGTCCACAGCTGTAATAATGTTCTGGTTCAGAGCGATTTTATTTCCTGGTTGTACTTAAACATCACTGACAAGCTCACAAACCTGGGGAAAATGCACATGACCACATTCTCTTAACCAGCTATGATCTGGCTGTGCCATTGGTTCAGCCATTCCCAATATAATGACTAAGAATGCTCCTGCTTCCACGAATGCAAGATACGATAACAACAAAGAGTTCTAACAATATATAACTTAAATAAAACACCTTTAAATAAAATGGAGTGGACAAGATTAGAGTAGTTTTTATTGTCTTTACATTGCTTCAATGCGGTGTGTGTTAGGAGGTGCATAACAACAGACTGAGGTGAAAAGTGGCATCGTTACAGCTGCTACAGTGTCTCACTATTGTATGTAGAGGACATACGGAGCAATCAACAACTATTTAATTCCTGTTTGATTTTTATTTCAATTTCTGTATTTGATGATTATTATTGCTATACCATACAGTAAAGAAAACATCAGGCCCTTATCTATCCATATATTTACCATTATATTTTAGATTACTGACAGCAATTTAAGTAAAAGGTAGAATCTTTTAAGTAGACTTGTTTTTAGAGATTGGTACATCCCTATTTAGCTTTAATGGCAAATGCGCTTAAGCAGTTATGGACCCCACGAAAAATTGTTTCATCCATTTGAGATCTCCAATAAAGGGAAAGCTATCCCTTTATACAAAGTTTAAAATGGAAAAGAGAAAAAGAAAGAGCGTGCAGAATCTTAAATAATATATCTATAAGATACTAAACATTTACTTTCTTCATG